>WNWK01014060.1:12500-52854 GCA_009830355.1 Cherax destructor
GGCTCCTAGACTACCAGGAATGTTATTGTGTCCATACACAACAAAGACTGGATAATACGTGAATGGAACTTAAACTATAAGGGATAAAACTAATAATAAATTAACAAGGATTAAACGATGCCTAAATTATTGGAGTGAATTTGTGGCTCTAATCTGCTAGAAATAAATAAAAGGTTCGTTAAATTACCAAAGGAATAGACCCTGACGAATTAACGAGTGTCATTAACCCTTAAATAACAAGGAAACAATGATCCGAAAATTACTGGAGGTTTGCCAACCTGGAGTCAACCTGGAGGGTGTTTCGGGGGTCAACGCCCCCGCGGCCTGGTCCATGATCAGGCCTCCCCGTGAATCAGGGCCTGATCAATCAGGCTGTTACTGCTGGCCGAACGTAATCCAACGTACAAACCACAACCCAGCTGAGCAGATACTGACTTAAGGAATATATCCAGTTCTCTCTTGAAGACAGTCAGGGTCAATTGTTAATCCCCCTTATGTTTGATGGGAGGCTGTTGAACAGTCTCGGGCCTCTGACACTTGTGTTTTCTCTCAGCGTACTCACAGCGCCCCTGCTTTTCATTGTGGGGTATGTTGCACCCTCTGCCGAGTCTTTTGCTTTCGTAGAGAGTGATTTAGGACATGTTGGATAACCCATCATTTAGAAGACAATAAAGGAAATCCAGCAAAGGCTAGGGGAATGACAGGGTGGATAATGAGAACTTTCAAAACAAGAAAAATAGCGCTCATGGGTTTTACTGTTCAAACCACTTTTGCTCTCACGTCTAGAATATTGTTATGTGCTCACAGCTTCATTCAAGGCATGAGCTGGGAAAATGTTCAGAGATCGTTTACTGCTCGAATAAAATCAATAAAGCATTTAAACTACCGTGAATGCCTAAAAATACTTTAAACGTGCTCCCTTCAGTAGAGAAGATAAAGATACCTGATATTTACATGGCGGATACTTGAGAGGTTAGTCTTAAATTATTGGAGTGGGAGTTTAAATAGACCCAATGAAAAGTAAAGATGCCGTTTTCAACATGCGTGGTCCTCGACTATTCAGCCTGCTACCAGCAGATATCAGAAATATTGCCAGAATATGACAGTCTACAAGTTGTCAAGATGGAACTAAATCACTCCCTCCGCCAGATCAACCAGGTTGTGATGAATATTCGGGCCCCGAATAGCGACATCCTGGTTGAACATGCAATCAACAGGGATGGCTGGCCCAGGTCGCCCTGCAGGGGTAGAAAATTACTCGAAATCAGTCACATTTATATAACTCACTTCGTTTATTTCTCATAGCAATTTTTTGTTTGTTGAATTTTCAGGGTAAAGTTGTTATCTTACCTCAGCTTATTTCAATGCCCGGCCCTGTATCTGAGATATACTGCCCTACCTGGAGTCTACCTGCAGGGCATTCCGGGGATCGACGTCCCCGCGGCCCGGTCTATGACCAGGCCTCCCGGTGGATCAGGGCCTGATCAAAGAGGCTGTTACTGCTGGCTGCACGCAGTCCAACGTACGAACCACAGCCCGGCTGATCAGGCACTGACTTTAGGTATCTGTCCAGCTCCCTCTTGAAGACAACCAGGGGTCTACTGGTAATGCCCCTTGTGGTTGGTGGGAGGCTGTTGAACAGTCTTGGACCCCGGACACTTATTGTGTTTTCTCTTAGTGTACCAGTGGCGCCCGTACTGCCTTCAGGATGTGAACCACAGTCGAACAGGAACAGCAAGTGTAAAGATACTTACCGATAAAGAACAAAACGGCGCAATATACCGTGACTGTGACAGTACACAAATAACCCGCACATGGAGAGAGAAGCTTTAAGACGACGTTTCGGTCTGACTTGGACCATTTACAAAATCACAAGTGTGATTTTGTAAATGGTCCAAGTCAGACCGAAACGTTGTCGTAAGGTTTTCTCTCCTAGGTGGGTTATTTGTGTACTTACAGTTCTCTCTCCCCGCGCCTGGGAATCAAATCAGGTCCCTTCAGTTGTAAGCCGAACGCTCTTCCAGTGAGCTACAGGTCGCCTATTTGCGCATTAATGAAAGTCCTCAGCTGGAGTAGAACACTGTAGAAGACTGACAGACTCGAGCAGCATTTAGCCGGTACTGGAAGACAGTGGCTAGTAAGCCTGGCGGAGGACCCACTACTACAGAACACCAGGTTGGTCCAGTGTTGGTGGTGATAGTGTTGGTGGTATGCCAGACGTGCTCTCTCTCTCTCTCTCTCTCTCTCTCTCTCTCTCTCTCTCTCTCTCTCTCTCTCTCTCTCTCTCTTTCTCTCTCATTTCCACTTTCTCTTTGTCATCTTCCCCTCCGCCCTCCTCAATTTCCCCCTCGTTTTCTCCCTTCTCCCCTCCTTCCACCACTGCACCCCTCCACTCCCTCTTTGTCATCATCCCCTTCGCCCTCCTCTACTCCCCTCTCTCCCCTCTTCCCTTTTGTCTTCCCCCAGGCTCCATCGTCTCCCCTCATTTTCCACCGATTCCCTCTTGACCTCCCTCCCCCTCCCCTTCCCCTCGCTTACTACTTTAGGCCCATCTGCCTCCCCTCTATCTAAAGTTCCTCTTCCTCCCTCACCCTTGTGCTCCCTCCCTCCCCTCCCTTGAGTCTCGCTACCTCTCCCCTTAGTCTCTTCCCTCATGCTCCCTCCTTCACCCTTGTGCTCTCTCCCTCACCTTTTCTTTCAGTGTTATTGCCTTTGTATCCTATGAACTGCTCTTCCTTTCTTTCCCCAGTCTTCGCTTTTCTTTATAAAGTTATTCTATTTCCCATTTTCTTCCCTCGCTCTAATCTTCCCACCTTCCCTTCCTCCCCCGAGAGTCTGTATTGCTCTAGCTTCTCGGTATGATGTTCAATGAGGACAAATTTCAGTTAATACGTCACGGAAGAATGATGGAAATTAAAAGCAAGATCGGATTACAAAACAAACGCCAAGAACTCAATAAAACGTAAGTCAGGTGTGAGAGACCTGGGAGTTATAATGTCAGATCTCACCTTCATGAACACAACAATGTAAGCATTGCAGCTGCCAGAAAAATGATAGGTTGGATAACTAGAACCCTCAAAACAAGAAATGCCAAGCCAGTGATGACACTTCAGGTCACTCGTTCTTTCTAGTCTGGAATATTACTGTGTTCTAATAGCCCGTTTCAAGGCAGGTGAAATTGCTGAGCTGGAAAACGTACAGAGAACCTTCACGGCTCGTATAAGATAAAATCAAGCACCTAAATTACTAGGAGTGCTTGAAGTCCCCAGAACTGTACTCCTTAAAACGTAGGCGAGAACGATACTGAAGGGATTGATCCAAAACAGCCACACAAAAATTGCTGTTTATGAACACAAGAGGCTTGGCTGACGGTGCGGGATACCTCCATTGAAAAGAAAGGTAGTGATGAGCACACTGAGAAAGAACACAGTGTTAAGGGACCACGACTCTTCAACACCCTTCGTGTATAAGGGAGATTGCCAACAAACCTCCCTAGCTGCCTTCAAGAGGGAACTCTACAGATTCCTCAAAACAGTTCCTGGTCAGCCGGGTTGTGGTGCATACGTTGACCCACGGGCGGCGGACAATATCAACTTGATCGATCAGGACAGCAACCAGGAGACCTGGTCTGGGACCGGGCAGCGGGGCGCTGACCTCCGGAAGCAACTCCAAGTTCCCTTCTTGAGTCTCTACCTTCCCTTCTTGAGTCTCTACCTTCCCTTCTTGAGTCTCACTTACCTCCTTCAATATCTCAAACATAATTCGGAACAATTTATCAGATCAAGAAGAAAATAGATTAATTAGAGGACCGAGAGTAGCTTCATTTTCCAGCTCGTTAAGACTCTAACGCAAAACAGTTTTTGCATTGACCTTCGTCCTCCAACATAAGTGGTAGTGCACTCGGCTAACAAACGAAGGACCCGGATTCAGTTCCTGGGCAGTGTTAACACATGAGCAAGTCTCCTAACAGCTGTTGTTCCTCCTCACCTAGCAGTAAGTAGATACTTAGGAGTTAGTCAACTATTGTGAGTCGCATCCTGAAGAAGGGCCCAAGGACCCTCAACGACAATAAGCCACACTACACGACTTTCCTGCTAGTCACATGGAATCACAACAAGTGCACACAACCCATGGCCTTTCGCGGTTGATGGACCATTAGGACATAGTCTGGAATGCGCTGTAAGACATGCAAAATACAGATGTATTGTACACTGATTTTGCAAAAGCCTTCAACAAATACGACCATGCGGCAGTAGGGCACAAAATGCGTTCAGAGGGAATTAAACGACAATTAGGCGGACGGGTAATTAATTTCTTAACAAATAAAATTCAAACAGTATTAGTAGATAGTGAAATCGGGGCCTGCCACAGAAACATTTTCTTTTCCTCAAGGCAAAGTGCTTCTTTTTCTCTCTCTTGTAACTGACGTAGACACTGCCATTAATCATAATACCATATCAGTCTTTTTTTGCAGACGATATTAGAATCTGTATGAGTATGAGGACACAGCGAATCCTCCAGCTGACATAAAGCAAGTCTTCCAGTGGGCCGCTGGCAACAATATGATGTTCAACTAGAAGAAATTTCAGTTACTCCTCCATGGTTTTTTTTTTTTAAATAAAGACTGGATCGGAGTACAAGACAAACTCGAATTATTCAAGAGAGTAGAAATATGATGTGTGAGACTTGGTAGTGATCATGCGAGAGAACCTCGCATGCAAGGGTCATAACAATGTCATTATCACAGCCACAAGGAAAATAATAGAACATTGAAAACAGTAATGATATTCTTCAAGTCATTTGTTCTTTCCAGGCTGGAATATTGGTGGAATATTGCCCTCCTTCAAGGCAGGCGAAATTGCAGAGCCGGAGAACTTAGAGATCCTTCACTACTCGTATAAATTCAGTCAAACACCTGAATAACCCTGAGTGTTTGAAGTCCGTCGAACCGTTCTCCTTAGAATGTAAGCTTGAAAGATACATTATAATTTACACTTGGGAGATACCGGAGGGATTTATCCCAAACCTGCACACTGAAATCACTCCTTATGAAAGCAAGAGGTTTGGTATATCTTGGAAAATAACTCAAGTGAAAAACAGGATGCGATGGGTACACTAAGAGACAATAATTGTAAAGGGACCAAGGCTGGTAATTACCAACCCCCCCCCCCCATAGCTATCTTCAAGAAGGAACTTTATAAATTCCTCAATACTGTCTCTGATCATCTGAGCTGTGGTGCATACCTGGGTCTGCTTGCGGCCTGCATTAACAGCCTTGTTAATCAGGTCAGTTACCGGGGGGCCTGGTCTGGGATAGGACCAAAGGCGGGAGAGGGGGGGGTGATCCCTGAAATTGTCTATGGATAGTGGCCATAGCAGGTATTAAACCTTTACGGCTATAAAGCTCTGGGACTAGTCTTGTTGCAAACCTTGTGTGTGTGTGTGTGTGTGTGTGTGTGTGTGTGTGTGTGTGTGTGTGGTGTGAGAAACATTGTAGTACCAATGACTAACGTTATCTGATTTAAGATGATAAATTTCGATATTCAAGGTAGCGCTGTGACTTTTTCCAAACGTAGAGCACCAAAGATAAGCGAGATGTTAGCAGTGTAAACTGGGTGAGAATTTTAAGCTAAAAATATAGCACGCGATGAATTGAAAGTAAGAGAACGCTGAGGCCTATATTCTGTATGGTTGCAAAGAGAAAAAATAGAGAAATGTATAAAAAATGTAAATGGGATTTTAAAATGACTCGTAAGACTAAATACAATTCTATATAATTCTTTAAATGTGTAAGAGACTAGAACATTTTAACGGTGCCTTTAACTGGCGTTGAGGGTAGACTGACATGTAACTGTAGAGAAGACCCTTAATGTTTTCGCAAGCGATAAAAATACGAACATACCTAGAGGTTGAACAATATCGTTGCAATATTTGAAACCGGCTCACTAAATATTAACGAAATTAGGAACCACAGTGCTTTAAAATAGGTAAAGAAGTTCAGGTTCATTAGCAGCCAGAAACTTCAGAGTAGCTGTTGTTGAAGGTAGTTGCCAGTATCCTGGAGAAGATTATCACATCTTATGATGCAATAAGTACTGTTTTAACGGGTGAACCGATAAGCCAGCAGAAGGCTTCGGCCAAATAACCTAAAGTTTCCAGATTGTAAATGGAAAAAACTACCTTTTTCTCTCGACAAAGAAAATACCATTATTGTTTTGTTAGCTTAAGTTTAAGTAAGTTTATTTTGGAACAAGTACACATAAATGTGTAAATTACCTTGGATAACACAAAAAAGTCAAAGTGACTTATTTTCACTGGGGGTCCTTGAATATTTTCCTCCCTGGCGGGGAATCGAACCCCGGTGTCCGGCGTGACACGCGGGGATACCACTATATTACCCAGGAATGTTAGGTGCTGCTGCGGCTGCTGGATTCACGACTGTGGGAGTCTAGGACTCTAGATGTAGCATCTTCAAGTACGAGTAGGTAGATAAATTAGACACATATGCAACACTTGGGTATCTTTATTGAGGAAACGTTTCGCCACACAGTGGCTTCATCAGTCCATACAAAGGAGAATCGTGAAGAACAGGAGGAGTGTGAGGTTGTCAGGCCCTCAATCTTGAGACGATGTTGTCAGTCCATCAATCTTGAATAGAATAACAGCATATGAGCAGAGGAAGCTTATATACTGTAGACAGGAGAGGTGCAGCAGTTGTAGGAGGTGTCACATTTGTTCAATGTGGAAGTAGGTCGTGCCCAAGGAATAGGCAAGCGAAGAAATCCCTGTATTAAGATACCAAGATGTTGCAGTGTCAGACAGGATGTGAATGAATGGTTCAGAGAACCAAACCTGTCTACAGTATATAAGCTTCCTCTGCTCATATGCTGTTATTCTATTCAAGATTGATGGACTGACAACATCGTCTCAAGATTGAGGGCCTGACAACCTCACACTCCTCCTGTTCTTCACGATTCTCCTTTGTATGGACTGATGAAGCCACTGTGTGGCGAAACGTTTCCTCAATAAAGATACCCAAGTGTTGCATATGTGTCTAATTTACCAACTCGTCGGTTCTCTGAACCATTCATTCACACGAGTAGGTAGAACTGAACAAATGAATAGCTAAAGATGGGGGGAGAGCCATCTGCTATACTGCTTAGATTTTGTCTAGAGAGTAATAGTAATAGACTGTAACTTTCCTTAACGGATTATCTTGAACCCTAATATTTTACACTACCTATGAGGTCATGTGCTTGAGAAGCTCAGTGTTCTTGTAGTTACTATACTCAGGCAGAACCTGGGGTCACGGTAGTGTCACCCCAGGAGTTGGTCACGGTAGTGTCACCCCAGGAGTGGGTCACGGTAGTGTCACCCCAGGAGTGGGTCACGGTAGTGTCACCCCAGGAGTGGGTTACGGTAGTGTCACCCCATGAGTGGGTCACGGTAGTGTAACCCCAGGAGTGGGTCACGGTAGTGTCACCCCAGGAGTGGGTCACGGTAGTGTCACCCCAGGAGTGGGTCACGGTAGTGTCACCCCAGGAGTGGGTCATGGTAGTGTCACCCCAGGAGTGGGTCACGGTAGTGTCACCCCATGAGTGGGTCACGGTAGTGTCACCCCAGGAGTGGGTCACGGTAGTGTCACCCCAGGAGTGGGTCTCGGTAGTGTCACCCCAGGAGTGGGTCACGGTAGTGTCACCCCATGAGTGGGTCACGGTAGTGTCACCCCAGGAGTGGGTCACGGTAGTGTCACCCCAGGAGTGGGTCACGGTAGTGTCACCCCAGGAGTGGGTCACGGTAGTGTCACCCCAGGAGTGGGTCACGGTAGTGTCACCCCAGGAGTGGGTCACGGTAGTGTCACCCCAGGAGTGGGTCACGGTAGTGTCACCCCAGGAGTGGGTCACGGTAGTGTCACCCCAGGAGTGGGTCACGGTAGTGTCACCCCAGCACCGTCCGTGGTAAGTTTTTTTAGGCACATGTACACATAAGTACATTTATCATACATAGTGTAAATTACCCAGGATAACAAAAAATTCAAAGTGACTTATTTCCATTGGTATGTGTCCCACCACGTGAGTGTTATGTGTCCTGTTATGTGTCTTCATGTACTCTCTTGTTATATATTTCTAAAGTGACTTATGTCCTTCAAGTATTCTGTCGTATTCTCTCTTTCATATCTGTGCCCGCACCCGGGTTCCTTCTCCCAGGTCATCCCCTCCCTGGACTAACCCCTCTACGAGCCAGTTACAACCTCCTCCCCCAGGTCCGCCCCTTGGGTAAGGGCCTACCCCCTCCCCAGCCCCCAAGGGCCAGCCAGCACCTCCATTATATACCTGTCACGCTATCCTGCCACTGCTGGTGCTCTTGTTTTTGTTGATAGTGAACATGATGTTGTTTTTGATAGGGAGCATATTGTTTTTTGTTGACAGTGACTTTATTGTTGTTTATATCATAGCACATTATTGATAGTGAGCATATTGTTTATGTTGATAGCAATAACACTGAAGTAATAACAGGAAAGAGATCAATCAATCTAGATGTATTAAGTACTTGAACACTAAGGTGTGTCACAGTGAGCACCAAGCAAGGTGGAGGCTTGGTGCTCCGTGTTCTGCTGGCCAGGGGTAAGGTGGAGGCTTGGTGCTCCGTGTTCTGCTGGCCAGGGGTAAGGTGGAGGCTTGGTGCTCCGTGTTCTGCTGGCCAGGAGTGAGGTGGAGGCTTGGTGCTCCGTGTTCTGCTGGTCAGGAGTGAGGTGGAGGCTTGGTGCTCCGTGTTCTGCTGGCCAGGGGTAAGGTGGAGGCTTGGTGCTCCGTGTTCTGCTGGTCAGGAGTGAGGTGGAGGCTTGGTGCTCCGTGTTCTGCTGGCCAGGAGTGAGGTGAAGGCTTGGTGCTCCGTGTTCTGCTGGCCAGGAGTGAGGTGGAGGCTTGGTGCTCCGTGTTCTGCTGGCCAGGGGTAAGGTGGAGGCTTGGTGCTCCGTGTTCTGCTGGCCAGGGGTAAGGTGGAGGCTTGGTGCTCCGTGTGCTGCTTGCCAGGGGTAAGGTGGAGGCTTGGTGCTCCGTGTTCTGCTGGCCAGGAGTGAGGTGGAGGCTTGGTGCTCCGTGTGCTGCTTGCCAGGGGTAAGGTGGAGGCTTGGTGCTCCGTGTTCTGCTGGCCAGGGGTGAGGTGGAGGCTTGGTGCTCCGTGTGCTGCTTGCCAGGGGTAAGGTGGAGGCTTGGTGCTCCGTGTGATGCTGGCCAGGGGTGAGGTGGAGGCTTGGTGCTCCGTGTGCTGCTTGCCAGGGGTAAGGTGGAGGCTTGGTGCTCCGTGTTCTGCTGGCCAGGGGTGAGGTGGAGGCTTGGTGCTCCGTGTGCTGCTGGCCAGGGGTGAGGTGGAGGCTTGGTGCTTCGTGTGCTGCTGGCCATGGGTACGGTGAAGGCTTGGTGCTCCGTGTGATGCTGTCCAAGGGTAAGATGGAGGCTTGGTGCTCCGTGTGCTGCTGGCCAGGGGTGAGGTGGAGGCTTGGTGCTTCGTGTGCGGCTAGCCAGGAGTAAGGTGGAGGCTTGGTGCTCCGTGTATTACTGACCTGGGGTGAGGTGGAGGCTTGGTTCTCCGTGTACTACTGACCAGGGGTGAGGTGGAGGCTTGGTGCTCCGTGTACTACTGACTAGGGGTGAGGTGGAGGCTTTGTGCTCCGTGTATTATTGACTTGGGGTGAGGTGGAGGCTTGGTGCTCCGAGTACTACTGACCAGGGGTGAGGTGGAGGCTTGGTGCTCCGTGTACTACTGACTAGAGGTGAGGTGGAGGCTTGGTGCTCCGTGTACTACTGACTAGGGTGAGGTGGAGGCTTGGTGCTCCGTGTATTATTGACTTGGGTGAGGTGGAGGCTTGGTGCTCCGTGTACTACTGACCAGGGTGAGGTGGAGGCTTGGTGCTCCGTGTACTACTGACCTGGGGTGAGGTGGAGGCTTGGTGCTCCGTGTACTGCTGACCAGGGGTGAGGTGGAGGCTTGGTGCTCCGTGTACTACTGACCAGGGGTGAGGTGGAGGCTTGGTGCTCCGTGTATTACTGACCTGGGGTGAGGTGGAGGCTTGGTGCTCCGTGTACTACTGACCAGGGGTGAGGTGGAGGCTTGGTGCTCCTTGTACTACTGACCAGGGGTGAGGTGGAGGCTTGGTGCTCCGTGTACTACTGACCAGGGGTGAGGTGGAGGCTTGGTGCTCCGTGTATTACTGACCTGGGGTGAGGTGGAGGCTTGGTGCTCCGTGTACTACTGACCAGGGGTGAGGTGGAGGCTTGGTGCTCCGTGTACTACTGACCAGAGGTGAGGTGGAGGCTTGGTGCTCCGTGTACTACTGACCAGGGGTGAGGTGGAGGCTCGGTGCTCCGTGTACTACTGAACAGGGGTGAGGTGGAGGCTTGGTGCTCCGTGTATTACTGACCTGGGGTGAGGTGGAGGCTTGGTGCTCCGTGTACTACTGACCAGGGGTGAGGTGGAGGCTTGGTGCTCCGTGTACTATTGACCAGGTGTGAGGTGGAGGCTTGGTGCTCCGTGTACTACTGAACTGGGGTGAGGTGGAGGCTTGGTGCTCCGTGTATTACTGAACAGGGGTGAGGTGGAGGCTTGGTGCTCCGTGTACTACTGACCAGGGGTGAGGTGGAGGCTTGGTGCTCCGTGTACTACTGACCAGGGGTGAGGTGGAGGCTTGGTGCTCCGTGTACTACTGACCAGGGGTGAGGTGGAGGTTTGGTGCTCCGTGTATTACTGACCTGGGGTGAGGTGGAGGCTTGGTGCTCCGTGTACTACTGAACAGGGGTGAGGTGGAGGCTTGGTGCTCCGTGTACTACTGACCAGGGGTGAGGTGGAGGCTTAGTGCTCCGTGTACTACTGACCAGGGGTGAGGTGGAGGCTTAGTGCTCCGTGTACTACTGAACAGGGGTGAGGTGGAGGCTTAGTGCTCCGTGTACTACTGAACAGAGATGTACCGTGCTTTCAGGTAGGTCGGCTGGCTAAGTACATCCTGAATATTGCATAATATTCACGAGACAGAAACATTTATATTTCACAACACAAAATACTTATTTTCACCTTCGCTCTGGTAGTGAGAGAGCCAGCAGTGCCTGGGAGACCAGCCTCGAGGAAAGGGTTGTTTGGGAGGCACAGTGCCAACAAATGCTATGATTGGAAGGCACAGTTCCCACAGATATGGGTGATATAAAAACATTTAGACCAAAATAAGGCTTTATAGACAATTTCGCTCAAGGAGATCTTTACCATGACTTGGAAAATCTTTCCATGGTGTAGTGGGGAGATGCTCTGTAATTATTATATATCGGTCTAGTTGGGATGCGAAGAATACAGGTATATATGTATTAGTTTCATGTCTGCTCAGCCAAAGTTGCTGCTGGAGCTTTGGACATCTAGTGAGCGTTTTTAAGGCACGTAAATTCCCCTATCTTCTAATAACATGTTCATTTTTGCACTATAATCTACCTTGTACATAATTACTATCGCATTTGCTTTGTCTGTTTCGTAAGGTGAAGTCCAGGATCTTTCCTTAATTCATGGTATAACTTAACAGATCTTTGAGGACAATTGTGTTGCGAAGCTCAGATCTCTGCAACACAATTGTCCTCAAAGATTTGTTAAGTTATACCATGAATTAAGGAAAGATCCTGGACTTCACCTTACGAAATAGACAAAGCAAATACGATAGTAATTTTGTACAAGGTAGATTATAGTGGAAAAATGAACATTTTATAAGAAGGGGGAAATTACGTGCCCCTTAAGTCACTCTCTGAGGATCTCATTTACAACCTCGCACTCACACTGCTCCTTCCTGCCGGTACTTTCTGTGTTTCTAAATTGTTCTAGGGATCATCACTTATTTTCTTCGCATCCCGTATTTATAAGGGAAACGTGAAGTGCACGTTTTAACGAGAGGGATAAAACGTTTATCCAGCTGTTTCGTGTACTTGTGTTATCCGTAACCCTTAGTATCCCTACACCTGTACATTGCAGTTTTATCTTATTCTTCTTGGCCACTCTTACCTCTTCGTCTTTGTCCCCGTTTCGAGTCTTCCACTTTAGACATTAACTCCTCTCTCTCATCAGTTTGTATGTCCACACAGCCTCCTTTTCCCCCATATATCTTGAGCCCCATCTTTTGTAGTGGCGGAGACAGTTCATGCGTTCCCCACCACCACTCCACATACATGGGAGTAAAGGGCAGTCCACTGCCTCCACCTCTGAAATCTTTCATGAATCAACTCAACCTTCAACGAGTCTTTTTTGAAGTCTACCTATTCGTCTGCTTATTTTGGCCTAACGCTTTGTCATTTTCTGAGGCCGCCCTCATCCCCTTCCTCTTACCATCCTCCCCACAAAGTTGGGTTACCTTAACTTTGTGAAGGCAAGGAAAATTCAATGCTTTGTGCTTACGAAACTACTGTCTCTGTAACTGCAGTCCATGGAAGAACCCAGCATTTTTTCCTGTTAAAATGGCGATAATATTTTCTCATTTCTTCAAATCTTAGCGCTATATAACAGACACCTCTCACAGCACCGAGTGTTTCACTCGTCTCCCACACTATGATAACTCTTCTTTATCCCATGGTTAAGTTATTGACGTAACTGACAGTATAACTGCTTATCGCAAAGCCTCTGCCTCATCTTCCCCTCTCTACAGATTTTGACAATCTACAAGTAGTCAGTATCAATATCAGGAGGCACCTCCATGTCGTTAACCTAGACATACACCGTCTCCGACCATTTATGTACACTGTCCACTTGGTGAACCTCTCTTTTGGAGGTTAACATGGTCGCTACTGTGACAACAAATGCTGATTTAACAGATGAATCCCACACCAACGTGGCTGGGGCGTGCTCTAACTCAAGTCCCTTCAAAGCCGCCTTCATGACTCGCTAAATCGTAATAAGACGATTGCAAATAAGCCACAGATCGGGTGTTATTACGATTTCCTGAGTTATACCTGACTACCTCCCATCCTCCAGGTGTTGTTTTAGCGAAGGTCCCATAAACAATAATAATTGGTTTCAAAAGAGCCTTGGTTATGGGTATAAAGATAATATTCAGAACAAGATTTTATTAGGACTACATCTGTCTTGAGAGTTGAGCTTTATCAAGGTTTGTTGTACGTCGACCCGTCATTCTGAGTGTTGATGTGTTGACGTTCGTGCTCTCCAAGCAGGGGCGTGCAGCGGGGAGGGGGGCGAAGGGGCGTGCAGCGGGGAGGGGGGCGAAGGGGCGGTGGCCCCGGGCATCCAAATGGGGGGGGGAAGCATACAATTAGAGAGGGAAATAAGATAGGGATTTGGGGCATACAATCAAGGAGTTTTGGGGCATACAATCAAGGAGTTTTGGGGCATACAATCAAGGAGTTGGCCCCGGGCATCACCAGACCTCTGCACGCCACTGTCTCCGTCTCTCCCTCCATGAATGTAATTGGAAAGAAATGGGGAAGCATATGTGCAGGTGCTCACTCGACCTGGCTCCTGCCCTTAATTATATTGGTGACGCCGGGTTAACTAACACTGTTGACGTAACACAAGCACTGAAGCACCGCTTTAAGACTTGGGGTTCTCAAGGGCTCCACCTGTATCCACGGTACTTTGCTTAATAAAGTGCACTTTACATTCCTAGAAATTATATAGACATGGTCGAGGAGGGTCAGCCTGAAGTGGCATCACCTCGACCATGTTTACACATACCCATTATTCAACACCTGCAGTGATCTTCCTCTTAAAACTCGTTAAACTTATCTGGAGTGACCGTAGTAGAGGACTGTAATAGTCTTTGAGGATCATCTCAAGATTCACTTTCCTATTTCCGCCGCTTACGAAAACAGCTAACAACGTATAATCTTACGGAGATTAGGCAAAATAAAATATTTTAATATTACGTGTTTACTAAGGATAGGTTAGATTCCTAGTGTAGTTTAGTGGCAAAAGCATATTAAAGAAATTGCATACCTTTAGTTAAGTGCTTAACCTCGAGGAAAGGGGGCTAATGTTTAGGTAATACGTCATCCCTTTTGTGAAATCAGGTACAGTTTGACGAGACCAGATTCATTATAGACCATTTGTAAACTGCTGAAAGGTATGGCTGACAAAAAACTTATGAAGATTAACGCTGGTAGATTTGTGGATGCTGAGTTAGGACTGTATTCCGGAGGCCTGGTGGAGACCCGGCCCCGGAGGGCGGTGACCCTCCAGGTAGACCTCCAGGTAGCAGTCCTAACTCATCACTGGCAAGATCACTGCTAACATCGTGTGACATGATCTGCGACCAAGAAGCTGTTTTTCAGACAAACCACACATAAGATTCTGTCCCTCAACACTTGTTTCACAGACATGAGAAACTCTTCTCTCGCAACTGTGTATAGGTGACACTAACACTTAATCTTGACCATCTTTTGGACGGATGCATTGCCCCCCTCACCCAGGTCACACTCAGTTATCCAACATCATTTGATAAATTGTGCCGTCAATCGGAGAGCTGTCCCACCTTATTTTCAAGGTCTCCTTCAAAGTCCTGACATGTTTGTTTTACTTGGCCCTTCTCTCTCAACGTACCACCCTTAATACAGCCTATTTTTTTTTTTGGACATAGATTATTAAAATTTACATTACTACTGCTAGTACTACTACTATATACAGTGGAACCCCGGTGTTCGAACGTACAGGATTTCAAACAAACTGAAGTCCGAACATTTTTGTTCAGAAAAAATTGAGCTGGTCTTTGAATGTTTTTCTGGAGTCCGAACACGTTGACTTGTTTAAAATTCAGTTGTAAAAAAAGCTTTGCAGGAAAGCCCTGTTTCAAAAGTGCTTTGAAGTGACCTCTAACACTGACCTGACTCTCAGAGACTTTTGGAAGAATCAGTTCAACATCCTCCAGTGTGTGAGGCTGATAATTAAAGTCTGGCAAATACTGTTTCGGACATTGAACTTTTCGCAGTTCGAACACCACCTAGGAACCAATTAGGTTCAAACACCGAGGTTCCACTGTACTGCAACTATTATTATTATTATTATTATTATTATTATTATTATTATTATTATTATTATTATTATCTTTCAAGAGGTAAGAGAGCTTAATATGGTTGAAACATTTGGCTGCCACAGTGAAAACTGTTCCACAAGGTACAGTACTCTTTACTATCCTTTTCCTTATCATATCTGACATAGAGATGAAACCACCTGGTCGTGGACCGGGCCTCGGGGCGTTGATTCCAGGAATACCCTTCAGGTAGACTCCAGATAGGTAGACAGCAGCCTGTGTTTTCCTCTGCGTGACGATACTAGAATCTGCGTGAGAGTGTCATCCACTGAGGACACTGTAAATCTCCAAGCGGATTTATAAACAAAGTGTTCAGTGAGCCACTAATCCGTCTAAAGATAGACAATCCGACCAATTTTTTCATGAATGAGCCTCAGAACCCTGCCAAATTTCTGACATAACCCTAACTCCACTAGACTCTGAGAAAGCCATCGACGACATACCCATGCACTCAGCCCCAGGCCCAGACTCGTGGAACTCTGTGTTCATTAAGAACTGCAAGAAACCCCTCTCTCGGGAGCTGAGTATGCTATGGAGAAGGAGCATAGACACATGTGAGATTCCACAGTCACTGAAAACAACGGATATAGCTCCACTCCATAAAGGAGGCAGCAAAGCAATAGCTAAGAACTATAGACCAATAGCTTTAACGTCCCACATCATAAAAATCTTTAAAAGAGTTCTAAGAAGCAGGATACCAAACCACTTGGACTCCCAAAAATTACACAATCCAAGGCAACATGGTTTCAGAGCAGGCCGCTCCTGCCTCTCGCAACTATTGGACCACTATGATATGGTCTTGGATGCACTGGAAAACAAACACAGATTTTGCAAAAGCCTTTGACAAGTACGATCATGGTGTAATAGCACACAAAATACGTGCTAAAGGGATAACTGGCAAAGTAGGCAGATGGATCTTCAACTTCCTAACCAATCGAACACAAAGAGTAGTGGTAAACAGAGTTAAATCGGAAGCTGCCATAGTGAAGAGCTCTGTCCCACAAGGCACAGTACTCGCCCCTATCCTGTTCCTCATTCTCATATCAGACATAGACAGAGATGTAAACCATAGCACCGTATCATCCTTTGCAGACGATACTAGGATCTGCATGAGAGAGTCATCCATTGAGGACACGACAAATCTCCAAGAAGATATAAACCAAGTTTTCCAATGGGCAACGGAGAACAATATGATGTTCAATGAAGACAAATTCCAACTACTCCGTTATGGAAAACTGGAGAAAATAATAGCTAGGACTGAATATACTACAAACTCAAATCACACAATAGAGCGGAGAAGCAATGTGAAGGACCTGGGAATGGTAATGTCCGAAGACCTCACCTTCAAGAACCACAACAATGCCACTATCACATCTGCGAGGAAACTGATAGGATGGATAATGAGAACATTCAAGACAAGAGATGCTAAGCCAATGATGATCCTTTTTAAATCACTTGTTCTCTCTAGGCTGGAATACTACTGCACATTAACATCCCCATTTAAGGCAGGTGAAATTGCAGATCTAGAGAATGTACAGAGAACCTTTACTGCACGTATAAGTTCCATCAAACACCTTAACTACTGGGAACGCCTGGAAGCTCTTGACTTGTACTCACTGGAGCGCAGGCGAGAGAGATATATCATAATCTACACCTGGAAGATTCTGGAGGGACTGGTCCCTAATATGCACACAGAAATCACTCCATACGAAAGCAAAAGACTTGACAGGCGATGTAACATACCCCCAGTGAAAAGTAGGGGCGCCACTGGTACACTTGGAGAAAACGAAATAATTGTCCGGGGCCCAAGACTGTTCAACAGCCTCCCACCAGCCATAAGGGGAATTACCAATGGACCCCTGTTTGTCTTCAAGAGGGAGCTGGACAAATACCTAAAGTCAGTGCCAGATCAGCCGGGCTATGGTTCGTACGTTGGATTACGTGCGGCCAGCAGTAACAGCCTCGTTGATCAGGTCTTGATCCACCAGGAGGCCTGGTCATGGACCGGGCATTCCGGGGGCGTTGATCCCCGGAATGCCCTCCAGGTAGACTTCAGGTAGGTAGGTGGGTCGAAGAAAAAATATGAAGGTCAGTGAGGATAAATTTCAGTGACTCCAGTTATGGAAAACTTTAGAAAATAAAAGTCAGATCGGAGTAAAACAAATACTACCTTGTATTACCTAGACTAAATACTACCTTGCATTACCTAGACTAAATACTACCTTGTATTACCTAGACTAAATACTACCTTGTACTATTACCTAGACTAAATACTACCTTGTACTATTACCTAGACTAAATACTACCTTGTATTACCTAGACTAAATACTACCTTGTACTATTTCCTAGACTAAATACTACCTTGTATTACCTAGACTAAATACTACCTTGTACTATTACCTAGACTAAATACTACCTTGTATTATTACCTAGACTAAATACTACCTTGTATTACCTAGACTAAATACTACCTTGTATTACCTAGACTAAATACTACCTTGTACTATTACCTAGACTAAATACTACCTTGTACTATTACCTAGACTAAATACTACCTTGTATTACCTAGACTAAATACTACCTTGTACTATTTCCTAGACTAAATACTACCTTGTATTACCTAGACTAAATACTACCTTGTACTATTACCTAGACTAAATACTACCTTGTATTATTACCTAGACTAAATACTACCTTGTATTACCTAGACTAAATACTACCTTGTATTACCTAGACTAAATACTACCTTGTACTATTACCTAGACTAAATACTACCTTGTACTATTACCTAGACTAAATACTACCTTGTACTATTACCTAGACTAAATACTACCTTGTACTATTACCTAGACTAAATACTACCTTGTACTATTACCTAGACTAAATACTACCTTGTATTCCTAGATTTTAAACTATCATGTATTCTTAAGATGCTTGAGACAAGTATGATAAAAATGAGAGAGAGAGAGAGAGACAGATTAGGAGTGGGATCAGAAGGCAACTGTTGGGTATTGGGGAGAGGGTGGGGTGTAGAAGGGTGGGGTGGAGAGGGATGGGGTGGAGAGGGATGGGGTGGAGAGGGGTGGGATGGAGAGGGTAGATTTGAGTGGGGTTGGGTGGGGTGGAGAAGGGTGGGATGGAGAGGGGTAGATTTGAGTGGGGTTGGGTGGGGTGGAGAAGGGTGGGATAGAGAGGGGTAGATTTGAGTGGGGTTGGGTGGGGTGGAGAGGGGTGGGCTGGAGAGGGGAGGGTTGGAGACGGGTGGGCTGGAGAGGGGAGGGTTGGAGACGGGTGGGGTGGAGAGGGGAGGGATGTAGTGGGGTGTAGAGAGGTGGGATGAAGTGGGGTGGGGTGGAGAGAGGTGGGTTGAAGTGGGGTGGAGAGAGGTGGGATGAAGGGGGGTGGGGTGGAGAGAGGTACGGTGGGGTGATAGAATGACCGGACGACCCTCCCCGTATCCGGCCTTAGCGTCCTTGCACTCCCGGAATACGACCTTCCTGGAGTCTACCTGGAGGGCATTCCGGGGATCGACGTCCCCGCGGCCCGGTCTATGACCAGGCCTCCCGGTGGATCAGGGCCTGATCAACGAGGCTGTTACTGCTGGCTGCACGTAATCCAACGTACGAACCACAGCCCGGCTGATCAGGCACTGACTTTAGGTATCTGTCCAGTTCCCTCTTGAAGGCAACCAGAGGTCTACTGGTAATGCCCCTTATGGCTGGTGGGAGGCTGTTGAACAGTCTTGGGCCCCGGACACTTGTGTTTTCTCTTAGTGTACCAGTGGCGCCCCTACTTTTCACTGGGGGTACGTTGCACCGTCTGCCAAGTCTTTTGCTTTCGTATGGAGTGATTTCTGTGTGCATATTAGGGACCAGTTCCTCCAGAATCTTCCAGGTATAGATTATGATATAGCTCTCTCGCCTGCGCTCCAGTGAATATAAGTCTAGTGCTTCCAGGCGTTCCCAGTAGTTAAGGTGTTTGATGGAACTTATACGTGCAGTAAAGGTTCTCTGTACATTCTCTAGATCTGCAATTTCACCTGCCTTGACTGGGGATGTTAATGTACAGCAGTATTCTAACCTAGAGAGAACAAGTGATTTAAAAAGGATCATCATTAGCTTGGCATCTCTTGTCTTGAATGTTCTCATTATCCATCCTATCAGTTTCCTCGCAGATGTAATAGTGGCATTGTTGTGGTCCTTGAAGGTGAGGTCTTCGGACATTACCACACCCAGGTCCTTCACATTACTTTTCCGCTCTATTGTGTGATTGGAGTTTGTAATATACTCAGTCCTAGCTATTATTTCCTCCAGTTTTCCATAACGGAGTAGTTGGAATTTTTTCTTCATTGAACATCATATTGTTCTCTGTTGCCCATTGGAAAACTTGGTTTATATCTTCTTGGAGATTTGCCGTGTCCTCAATGGATGACTCTCTCATGCAGATCCTAGTATCATCTGCAAAGGATGATACAGTGCTGTGGTTTACATCTCTGTCTACGTCTGATATGAGAATGAGGAACAGAATAGGTGCGAGTACTGTGCCTTGTGGGACAGAGCTCTTTACTATGGCAGCATCCGATTTAACTCTGTTTACCACTACTCTTTGTGTTCGATTGGTTAGGAAGTTGAAGATCCATCTGCCTACTTTGCCAGTTATCCCTTTAGCATGCATTTTGTGTGCTATTACACCATGATCGTACTTGTCAAAGGCTTTTGCAAAATCTGTGTATACTACATCTGCATTCTGCTTGTTTTCCAGAGCATCTAAGACCATATCATAGTGGTCTAGCAGTTGCGAGAGGCAGGAGCGATTTGCTCTGAAACCATGTTACCCTGGGTTGTGCAATTTTTGGGAGTCCAAGTGGTTTGCTATCCTACTTCTTAGAACTCTTTCAAAGATTTTTATGATGTGGGACGTTAAAGCTATTGGTCTATAGTTCTTAGCCACTGCTTTGCTGCCACCTTTATGGAGTGGGGCTATATCCGTTGTTTTTAGTGACTGTGGAATCTCGCCTGTGTCTAAGCTCCTTCTCCATAGTACACTTAGGGCCTGTGAGAGTGGTTTCTTGCAGTTCTTAATGAACACAGAGTTCCACGAGTCTGGGCCTAGGGCTGAGTGCATGGGCATGTCGTCAATGGCTTTCTCAAAGTCTAGAGGAGTTATTGTTATGTCTGAAATTTGGCATATATTGGCAGGGTTTTGAGGCCTTAGCGTCCTTATACTAACAGAATCCGGTCTTTGCGTCCTTACTCTCTCCGTATCCGGTTTTATCGTACTCTCTCCGTATCCGGTTTTATCGTACTCTCTCCGTATCCGGTTTTGTCGTACTCTCTCCGTATCCGGTTTTATCGTACTCTCTCCGTATCCGGTTTTATCGTACTCTCTCCGTATCCGGCTTTAGCGTACTTACACTCCCAGATCCTGCCTTACCTGAAAGGTAATTTCAGGTATCAGGACCCTCGTGGACTGGGACTATACCTGACCCTGGAGGCCAGGTCCCAGACCAGGCCTCTACGTGGATTGAGGCCTGATCAACCAGGTTGTTACTGCCGGCCGTTACAGTGAACATCCGCTGGCCGAAGGCAAATAACGGTCGCTGTATCGGAGTGTGGGCTGGGGCGGGGCCTTGAGGGGAAGGGAGTAAAACGGGTGAAGTGAGGGAGGAGGAGGAGGGGAGCATTGACGGGGTCTTGAAGGGGTGGAGTGAAGGGGGATGGGGGGTGTTGAGTGAGGGGGATGGGGGTACTGGTTGTGTTGACAGTGTGAGTTATGCAGAAGCAACTGGCTGCTGCTGCTCCAGCTGCTGCTGTTGTTATTGCTGCTCCAGCTGCTGCTGCTGTTACTGCTGCTCCAGCTGCTGCTGCTGTTATTGCTGCTCCAGCTGCTGCTGCTGTTATTGCTGCTCCAGCTGCTGCTGCTGTTACTGCTGCTCCAGCTGCTGCTGCTGTTACTGCTGCTCCAGCTACTGCTGCTGGTATTGCTGCTCCAGCTGCTGCTGCTGTTACTGCTGCTCCAGCTGCTGCTGCTGTTATTGCTGCTGCTGCTGTAACTGCTGCTGCTGCTGTTACTGCTGTTCCAGCTGCTGCTGTTGTTACTGCTGTTCCAGCAGCTGGTGCTGTTACTGCTACTCCAGCTGCTGCTGCTGCTGTTACTGCTGCTCCAGCTGCTGCTGCTGTTACTGTTGCTCCAGCTGCTGCTACTGTTACTGCTGCTCCAGCTCCTGCTGCTGCTGTTACTGCTGCTCCAGCTGCTGCTGCTGTTACTGCTACTCCAGCTGCTGCTGCTGTTACTGTTGCTCCAGCTGCTGCTGCTGTTACTGTTGCTCCAGCTGCTGCTGCTGTTACTTCTACTCCAGCTGCTGCTGCTGTTACTGTTGCTCCAGCTGCTGCTGCTGTTACTGCTGCTCCAGCTGCTCCTGCTGTTACTGCTACTCCAGCTGCTGCTGCTGTTACTGCTGCTCAAGATGCTGCTGCTGTTACTGCTACTCTAGCTGCTGCTGCTGTTACTGCTACTCCAGCTACTTCTGCTGCTGTTGTTACTGCTGTTCCAGATGCTGCTGCTGTTACTGCTGCTCCAGATGCTGCTGCTGTTACTGCTGCTCCAGATGCTGTTACTGCTGCTCCAGATGCTGCTGCTGTTACTGCTGCTCCAGCTGCTGCTGTTACTGCTGCTCCAGCTGCTCCTGCTGTTACTGCTGCTCCAGATGCTGTTACTGCTGCTCCAGCTGCTGCTGTTACTGCTGCTCCAGCTGCTCCTGCTGTTACTGCTACTCCAGCTGCTGCTGCTGTTACTGCTGCTCCAGATGCTGCTGCTGTTACTGCTGATCCAGATGCTGCTGTTGTTACTGCTGCTCCAGCTGCTGCTGCTGTTACTGCTGCTTCAGCTGCTGCTGCTGTTACTGCTGCTCCAGATGCTGCTGCTGTTACTGCTGCTCCAGCTGCTGCTGCTGTTACTGCTGCTCCAGATTCTGCTGCTGTTACTGCTGCTCCAGATGCTGCTGCTGTTACTGCTGCTCCAGATGCTGCTGCTGTTACTGCTGCTCCAACTGCTGCTGCTGCTGCTGTTACTGCTGCTCCAGCTGCTGCTGATGTTACTGCTGCTCCAGATGCTGCTGCTGTTACTGCTGCTCCAGCTGCTGCTGCTGTTACTGCTGCTCCAGATGCTGCTGCTGTTACTGCTGTTCTAGATGCTGATGCTGTTACTGCTGCCCAGCTGCTGCTGTTACTGCTGCTCCAGATGCTACTGTTGTTACTGCTGCTCCAGTTGCTGCTGCTGTTACTGCTGCTCCAGATGCTACTGCTGTTACTGTTGCTCCAGCTGCTGCTGCTTTTACTGCTGCTCCAGATGCTACTGCTGTTACTGCTGCTCCAGATGCTGCTGTTGTTACTGCTGCTCCAGATGATGCTGCTGTTACTGCTGCTCCAGCTGCTGCTGCTGCTGCTGTTACTGCTGCTCCAGATGCTACTGCTGTTACTGCTGCTCCAGCTGCTGCTGTTACTGCTGCTCCAGATGCTACTGCTGTTACTGCTGCTCCAGATGCTGCTGCTGTTACTGCTGCTCCAGATGCTACTGCTGTTACTGCTGCTCCAGATGATACTGCTGTTACTGCTACTCCAGATGCTGCTGCTGTTACTGCTGTTCTAGATGCTGCTGCTGTTACTGCTGCCCCAGCTGCTGCTGCTGTTCCAGCTGCTGCTGCTGTTACTGCTGCTCCAGCTGCTGCTGCTGTTACTGTTGCTCCAGCTGCTGCTGCTGTTACTGCTGCTGCTGTTACTGCTGCTGCTGTTACTGCTGTTCTAGATGCTGCTGCTGTTACTGCTGCCCCAGCTGCTGCTGCTGTTCCAGTTGCTGCTGCTGTTACTCCTGCCCCAGCTGCTGCTGCTGTTCCAGCTGCTGCTGCTGTTACTGCTGCTCCAGCTGCTGCTGCTGTTACTGCTGCTCCAGCTGCTGCTGTTGTTACTGCTGCTCCAGCTGCTGCTGCTGTTACTGCTGCTCCAGCTGCTGCTGCTGCTGTTACTGCTGCTCCAGCTGCTGCTGCTGTTACTGCTGCTCCAGCTGCTGCTGCTGTTACTGCTGCTCCAGCTGCTGCTGCTGTTACTGCTGCTCCAGATGCTGCTGCTGTTACTGCTGCTCCAGATGCTGCTGCTGTTACTGCTGCTCCAGATGCTGCTGCTGTTATTGCTGCTGCTGCTGTTACTGCTGCTCCAGCTGCTGCTGCTGCTGTTACTGCTGCTCCAGCTGCTAATGCTGTTACTGCTGCTCCAGATGCTACTGCTGTTACTGCTGCTCCAGATGCTGCTGCTGTTACTGCTGTTCTAGATGCAGCTGCTGCTGCCGCCGCCGCCAATGCTTTCCTCTCTTTATAGATCTTAATTAAACACTTTCTGTTTTTTGTGCTGAACTTTAGATGAAGTCTGCTGTACACGGTCTGCTGTACACATTCTGCTGTACACAGTCTGCTGTACACATTCTGGCACCACAAGTGATCTCGTGTAGATACGAACGTTGCCTGGAGCTGTACAATTCCGCGCTTCCAGACGCACTGCGAGGTACTGAGAGTGTTGTTTTCAGTTTCTTGTTTTTGTTCACTTAGGTGGTAATGTCTCCGTCCTGGCACTCTAGTCTCTTTGAGCTGAGGTGGTAATGTCTCCGTCCTGGCACTCTAGTCTCTTTGAGCTGAGGTGGTAATGTCTCCGTCCTGGCACTCTAGTCTCTTTGAGCTGAGGTGGTAATGTCTCCGTCCTGGCACTCTAGTCTCTTTGAGCTGAGGTGGTAATGTCTCCGTCCTGGCACTCTAGTCTCTTTGAGCTGAGGTGGTAATGTCTCCGTCCTGGCACTCTAGTCTCTTTGAGCTGAGGTGGTAATGTCTCCGTCCTGGCACTCTAGTCTCTTTGAGCTGAGGTGGTAATGTCTCCGTCCTGGCACTCTAGTCTCTTTGAGCTGAGGTGGTAATGTCTCCGTCCTGGCACTCTAGTCTCTTTGAGCTGAGGTGGTAATGTCTCCGTCCTGGCACTCTAGTCTCTTTGAGCTGAGGTGGTAATGTCTCCGTCCTGGCACTCTAGTCTCTTTGAGCGAGTAAGTTTATTTAGGCACTTCTACACATAAGTACAATTATCACACATAGTGTAAATTACTTAGGAGAACCCAGGAAAGGTCAAAGGATAACCCAAAAAAAGGTCGTAGTGACTTATTTTCAATTTTGTCCTGGACAGGGACCATTCCTAGAAGGAATGGTCCCGAATCTGCACACAGAAATCACTCCCTACGAAAGTAAAAGACTGGGAAGGCGGTACAAAATACCCCCAGTGAAAAGTAGGGGCGCCACTGGTACACTAAGAGAAAGCACCATAAGTGTCCGGGGCCCAAGATTGTTTAACAGCCTCCCACCATGCATAAGGGGAATTACCAATAGACCCCTGGCTACCTTCAAGAGGGAGCTGGACAGTCACAAGTCACACTGTGACTTGTAATGGTCAGAGTTGAACCGAAACGTCGTCATAAGCTCCTCTCTTCTACGTGTGGGTTATTTGTGTATTGTTCCAGTCACTGTATTATGCCTTTTTTTATACTCCAGATGTTTAATGGGAAAATACTGCTGAACCATCTTGAAGTTAAAACTGGGGAAATGAGACACACACTCCACTGACAGTGTCAACACACTTCCAACTATGATACACCAGGCTTTATAACGATTAAAGCCGACCAGAAGAGGCTTTCCAAGGTAAACACATGGCAACCAAAAACAGTGAATGGCCCAAGTAAAACTGAGCACAGGGCTCCTGTACATCAATGGTGTTCCATAAACTGAGCACAGGGCTCCTGTACATCCCTGGTGTTCCATAAACTTCACCCTAGTTATACTTCACCCTGGCTGGACGTATAATGCATTCAGAAGTTAGAAGCAAAAGCCTTTGGAGAAAGTTAGTGGAAGACAAGAAAAACTGTACTGAGAAGGCAATAACTCTCGCCTCAACGATTAGCACTAATACCCCTGGTATTTAGTTAATACCCTAATATTTAATTAATACACCGGTATTAAGGCAATACCCCTTAATTAAGTTGATAACCCGGTATTATTACCATCTATATTATGTTAGTACCCCGATATCAAGTTTATACCCAGATTTCAAGTTAATCCCGGGGAATTAAGTTTATGCCCCGGGAATTAAGTTTATGCCCCGGGAATTAAGTTTATGCCCCGAGAATTAAGTTAATAACCCGGGTATTATGTTGGTACCCGGGTATTAAATGCTAATACTGTGAATATTAAGTTATAAAAATTAATACCCCTTGTATTAGGTTAATACCCTGGCATTAAAATTTAATACCTCGGTTATTAAGAGTTAATACCTAGGGTATTACCTTAATATCTCGGGTAATAAAAGTTAATACCCCGAGTATTATGTTTTTACCCCGATTATTGAAATTTATTACTCCGGTTAATGCGAACTTGTCTTTTTCTAATCTTTATACTAAATACTTGAAAGAAATATTTCGGATTTGAGTATATTAGTGCGTATAATCCTAGAAGGTTACTCAGACGCTTTTATGCATCTTTCTTGTCGCCAGACAGTGCCCAGCCAGACAGTGCCCAGCCAGACAGTGCCCAGCCAGACAGTGCCCAGCCAGACAGTGCCCAGTCAGTGTCTGGCTGGGCGTGTTCTGCGTATTGAAGGCCCTTTCCTACTGTGAGAAATTTAAGAGAAGCGTATAAAACATGACGATTGTTAATTAGGAAGCCATCAACGGTGCTGTAAAGTTGGTGATGGCAGGAAGGGCGGCCGTCTATGATAAGGCTAACTTTCCTCCCTCCACACACAAAATGTAGCTTAGATAATTAAAGAGTTTATTACAGTGTGAATGTCACCCGCGCTGTTAGCGTAACCAAAACTCAGTCTATTCCTGGAGACATTGACTGGCGCTACTCGACGTCACCGTAAAACAAGTGACAATTATTGATTGGTAGACTTCGATGAATAGATCGTCGAGGCCTCTACTTGTGTTCTTGAAAATGGTATAAAATACCGACAAGTTAATGAGTAAGACACATGTGCAACAGTTGGGTGTCTTTATTATTGAAACGTTTCGCCTACACAGTAGGCTTCTTCAGTCAGGTGTAGTAGTGAAATGAAGATGATGTAATCAGTCCATCAACCTTGGAAATATGAGGTGGTCAGTCCCTCAGCCTGAAGAGCTCAGTTTCTCTTTTCCAGGTTGAGGGACTGACCACCTTATATCTCCAAGGTTGATGGACTGATTACATCTTCATTTCACTAGTACACCTGCTGTATTTGACTGAAGAAGCCTACTGTGTAGGCGAAATGCTTCAACAATAAAGATGCCCAACTGTTGTACATGTGTCTTAATCATCAGTCCTACTTCTGTTGCTTCCTTCTGGGTAGTGCATCCAGTCCTACTTATGTTGCTTCCTTCTGGGTAGTGCATCCAGTCCTACTTATGTTGCTTCCTTCTGGGTAGTGCATCCAGTCCTACTTATGTTGCTTCCTTCTGGGTAGTGCATCCAGTCCTACTTATGTTGCTTCCTTCTGGGTAGTGCATCCAGTCCTACTTATGTTGCTTCCTTCTGGGTAGTGCATCCAGTCCTACTTATGTTGCTTCCGTTTGGGTAGTGCATCCAGTCCTACTTATGTTGCTTCCTTCTGGGTAGTGCATCCAGTCCTACTTATGTTGCTTCCTTCTGGGTAGTGCATCCAGTCCTACTTATGTTGCTTCCTTCTGGGTAGTGCATCCAGTCCTACTTATGTTGCTTCCTTCTGGGTAGTGCATCCAGTCCTACTTATGTTGCTTCCGTCTGGGTAGTGCATCCAGTCCTACTTATGTTGCTTCCTTCTGGGTAGTGCATCCAGTCCTACTTATGTTGCTTCCTTCTGGGTAGTGCATCCAGTCCTACTTATGTTGCTTCCTTCTGGGTAGTGCATCCAGTCCTACTTATGTTGCTTCCTTCTGGGAAGTGCATCCAGTCCTACTTATGTTGCTTCCTTCTGGGTAGTGCATCCAGTCCTACTTATGTTGCTTCCTTCTGGGTAGTGCATCCAGTCCTACTTATGTTGCTTCCTTCTGGGAAGTGCATCCAGTCCTACTTATGTTGCTTCCTTCTGGGAAGTGCATCCAGTCCTACTTATGTTGCTTCCTTCTGGGTAGTGCATCCAGCGCTTGTGACACAAAATATGGCAATCTGAAACCCTTTCTGGCACCGCAAGTGATAAGCGTGCAGATATGGACGTTTCCTGATGCAGTTCATTCACCGCCTATCCAGACGCAAGGTTTACGTGGATCGTTTACACAGTAATTGCAATTGAGATTCCTGCATTGTTCATCTCTAGAATTTACGCTTAAATCAACATTTTTCTCTTAATTCTTTGGAAAACTAACGCAGTTCACAGTAACAGAATAAAGTTATTCCACGGACTGGATGTATGATAATTACTGTTGACAGAGCTGTGTAGAAAAACAGCCAACAAGTAAAACTCCACATCACCTCACTCAAGACCCTCGATGCATTGAATTTTTGTATAGCATTATTATGCACCCCAACCCAGTGTTGTGGTCAGTGGTGGAAAGATTAGAGAGGCGCGTAATGAGTCCAGGAACTGGGCCCCAACACTACTTTGGTTAAGTATGCTTTAGTGGTAGTGCTTGCGCTGAATGACTCATAAGCGTTTAGTACTTCACTGAGAATATAATAATATATTAACAGTGACGTATTAGGATACTTATCAAGGATTTTCTGTAAACATACATAAAACAGTTATGCCTTTTTTTTAAATTATCTGAGAGAGCCGTCTATAATTTGTTGTTGTGTTTAGCAGGAAAGTGTGTCAAGTGATTATGAAGATTATGAATGAAAGTTGGTTTGTCGGGAGTAAAGATAATGTAGAGGTTTGACCATACGGGTAAAAGTAATGTAGTACATGTGTAGTTCAAGACCCAGTGTATACAGCCCAACCTCTCCTCTTAACCACATGACACTGTTGTAAAACACAGTCATATGGGTGACTGTTGACGGAATGTTGAACAGTTGAAATATGACAGTTACATGTAGCCGTGAGCAGCGGCTGCCCGTTTTCTGTGCGCGCCGCACACTATTTTATCATCTTTTATCTTATATTTATAGTTTTTTTCCCCGTTGTAACCTAAGACGACATCTGCTGCAACTGAACAAGACAACAAAAATATAGAGAAAAAAATATAGTTAAGAGTATTCCTGGGAATTCGTGGATGAGATACATGGATCGTGACCTGTGTTAAGAACTAAGTGGCCTGGACTGAGAAATATTCTATGAATGAGACACAGACGAGAGGGTGAGACTGGTGGAAGTTAGAGGTGTGGATATATGTATTATATAAATGATATACAATACTGGCACCTTGATGAGTGAGATACATGTACAACACAGCCAATCAAACACTGTGCACAACAGAAGTGGAGAAGTAATTTTGAGGTGATCAGTCCCCCAGTCTTGATAGGTGGTCAGTCCCCCAGTCTTGATAGGTGGTCAGTCCCCCAGTCTTGATAGGTGGTCAGTCCCCCAGTCTTGATAGGTGGTCAGTCCCCCAGTCTTGATAGGTGGTCAGTCCCCCAGTCTTGATAGGTGGTCAGTCCCCTAGTCTTGATAGGTGGTCAGTCCCCCAGTCTTGATAGGTGGTCAGTCCCCAGTCTTGATAGGTGGTCAGTCCCCAGTCTTGATAGGTGGTCAGTCCCCCAGTCTTGATAGGTGGTCAGTCCCCAGACTTGATAGGTGGTCAGTCCCCAGTCTTGATAGGTGGTCAGTCCCCCAGTCTTGATAGGTGGTCAGTCCCCAGTCTTGATAGGTGGTCAGTCCCCAGTCTTGATAGGTGGTCAGTCCCCAGTCTTGATAGGTGGTCAGTCCCCAGTCTTGATAGGTGGTCAGTCCCCTAGTCTTGATAGGTGGTCAGTCCCCAGTCTTGATAGGTGGTCAGTCCCCAGTCTTGATAGGTGGTCAGTCCCCCAGTCTTGATAGGTGGTCAGTCCCCCAGTCTTGATAGGTGGTCAGTCCCCAGACTTGATAGGTGGTCAGTCCCCAGTCTTGATAGGTGGTCAGTCCCCAGTCTTGATAGGTGGTCAGTCCCCCAGTCTTGATAGGTGGTCAGTCCCCAGTCTTGATAGGTGGTCAGTCCCCAGTCTTGATAGGTGGTCAGTCCCCCAGTCTTGATAGGTGGTTAGTCTTGATGGTTAGTCTTGATGGTTAGTCTTGATGGTCAGTCCCCCAGTCTTGATAGGTGGTTAGTCTTGATGGTCAGTCCCCCAGTCTTGATAGGTGGTCAGTCCCCAGTCTTGATAGGTGGTTAGTCTTGATGGTCAGTCCCCCAGTCTTGATAGGTGGTTAGTCTTGATGGTTAGTCTTGATGGTTAGTCTTGATGATCAGTCCCCAGTCTTGATAGGTGGTCAGTCCCCAGTCTTGATAGGTGGTTAGTCTTGATGGTTAGTCTTGATGGTTAGTCTTGATGGTCAGTCCCCAGTCTTGATAGGTGGTCAGTCCCCCAGTCTTGATAGGTGGTCAAGTCCCCAGTCTTGATAGGTGGTCAGTCCCCAGTCTTGATAGGTGGTTAGTCTTGATGGTCAGTCCCCCAGTCTTGATAGGTGGTCAGTCCCCAGTCTTGATAGGTGGTCAGTCCCCAGTCTTGATAGGTGGTCAGTCCCCCAGTCTTGATAGGTGGTCAGTCCCCCAGTCTTGATAGGTGGTCAGTCCCCCAGTCTTGATAGGTGGTCAGTCCGCCAGTCTTGATAGGTGGTCAGTCCCCCAGTCTTGATAGGTGGTTAGTCTTGATGGTCAGTCCCCCAGTCTTGATAGGTGGTCAGTCCCCCAGTCTTGATAGGTGGTTAGTCTTGATGGTTAGTCTTGATGGTCAGTCCCCCAGTCTTGATAGGTGGTTAGTCTTGATGGTCAGTCCCCCAGTCTTGATAGGTGGTCAGTCCACCAGTCTTGATAGGTGGTTAGTCTTGATGGTCAGTCCCCCAGTCTTGATAGGTGGTTAGTCTTGATGGTTAGTCTTGATGGTTATTCTTGATGATCAGTCCCCCAGTCTTGATAGGTGGTCAGTCCCCCAGTCTTGATAGGTGGTTAGTCTTGATGGTTAGTCTTGATGGTTAGGCTTGATGGTCAGTCCCCCAGTCTTGATAGGTGGTCAGTCCCCCAGTCTTGATAGGTGGTCAAGTCCCCCAGTCTTGATAGGTGGTCAGTCCCCAGTCTTGATAGGTGGTTAGTCTTGATGGTCAGTCCCCAGTCTTGATAGGGTGGTCAGTCCCCCAGTCTTGATAGGTGGTCAGTCCCCAGTCTTGATAGGTGGTCAGTCCCCAGTCTTGATAGGTGGTTAGTCTTGATGGTCAGTCCCCCAGTCTTGATAGGTGGTCAGTCCCCAGTCTTGATAGGTGGTTAGTCTTGATAATTAGTCTTGATGGTTAGTCTTGATGATCAGTCCCCCAGTCTTGATAGGTGGTCAGTCCCCAGTCTTGATAGGTGGTTAGTCTTGATGGTTAGTCTTGATGGTTAGTCTTGATGATCAGTCCCCCAGTCTTGATAGGTGGTCAGTCCCCCAGTCTTGATAGGTGGTTAGTCTTGATGGTTAGTCTTGATGGTTAGTCTTGATGGTTAGGCTTGATGGTCAGTCCCCCAGTCTTGATAGGTGGTCAGTCCCCCAGTCTTGATAGGTGGTCAAGTCCCCCAGTCTTGATAGGTGGTCAGTCCCCCAGTCTTGATAGGTGGTTAGTCTTGATGGTCAGTCCCCCAGTCTTGATAGGTGGTCAGTCCCCCAGTCTTGATAGGTAGTCAGTCCCCCAGTCTTGATAGGTGGTCAGTCCCCAGTCTTGATAGGTGGTCAGTCCCCCCGTCTTGATAGGTGGTCAGTCCCCAGTCTTGATAGGTGGTCAGTCCCCCAGTCTTGATAGGTGATCAGTCCCCAGTCTTGATAGGTGATCAGTCCCCAGTCTTGATAGGTGGTCAGTCCCCCAGTCTTGATAGGTGATCAGTCCCCAGTCTTGATAGGTGGTCAGTCCCCAGTCTTGATAGGTGATCAGTCCCCAGTCTTGATAGGTGGTCAGTCCCCCAGTCTTGATAGGTGGTCAGTCCCCCAGTCTTGATAGGTGGTCAGTCCCCCAGTCTTGATAGGTGGTCAGTCCCCCAGTCTTGATAGGTGGTCAGTCCCCCAGTCTTGATAGGTGGTCAGTCCCCCAGTCTTGATAGGTGGTTAGTCTTGATAATTAGTCTTGATGGTTAGTCTTGATGATCAGTCCCCCAGTCTTGATAGGTGGTCAGTCCCCCAGTCTTGATAGGTGGTTAGTCTTGATGGTTAGTCTTGATGGTTAGTCTTGATGATCAGTCCCCAAGTCTTGATAGGTGGTCAGTCCCCCAGTCTTGATAGGTGGTTAGTCTTGATGGTTAGTCTTGATGGTTAGGCTTGATGGTCAGTCCCCCAGTCTTGATAGGTGGTCAGTCCCCCAGTCTTGATAGGTCAGTCCCCCAGTCTTGATAGGTGGTCAGTCCCCCAGTCTTGATAGGTGGTCAGTCCCCCAGTCTTGATAGGTGATCAGTCTCCCAGTCTTGATAGGTGGTCAGTCCCCAGTCTTGATAGGTGGTCAGTCCCCCAGTCTTGATAGGTGGTCAGTCCCCCAGTCTTGATAGGTGGTCAGTCCCCCAGTCTTGATAGGTGGTCAGTCCCCCAGTCTTGATAGGTGGTCAGTCCCCCAGTCTTGATAGGTGGAGAGCCCAGCGGGTCCTACTCATATGTTTATTTCTGAGAGAAGAAACGTCGTCAGGAATCCCCGCCACAGTGGAAGCCTCAGTCCACCACAGTGGAAGCCTCAGTCCACCACAGTGGAAGCCTCAGTCCGCCACAGTGGAAGCCTCAGTTCGCCACAGTGGAAGCCTCAGTCCACCACAGTGGAACTCTCTGTCCACCAATGTGGAGCCTTCAGTCCACCACAATGGAACTTTCAACCCAATACAATGGAGCTTCCTACAGCTGGAGAGAGAGAGAGAGAGAGAGAGAGAGAGAGAGAGAGAGAGAGAGAGAGAGAGAGAGAGAGAGAGAGAGGCAGAGAGAGAGAGAGGCGGGCCGCAGTATGGGGTGTTCTACTTGAAGATAAAAGCTTAACGTAAATTACTAAATACAGATGACCGTGGAAACAAGAAAATAGAGTAAAATATAGTGGATGGAGATTGGTGAATAAAAATGGAGAATAACAGAATATAGGTCGCAATACCCAGGATCCAACAGTTCACAACGCACAATACCCTGTCTGGAACAATTCATAACTCACAATACCGTGGCTGTAAATTTTCACAACCCACAATACTGTGGCTGTAACAACTCACAACCTACAATATCATAGCTGGAACAATCCACAACCCACGACACGGTGGATGGAACAATCCACAACCCACGACACGGTGGATGGAACAATCCACAACCCACGACACGGTGGATGGAACAATCCACAACCCACGACACGGTGGATGGAACAATCCACAACCCACGACACGGTGGATGGAACAATCCACAACCCACGACACGGTGGATGGAACAATCCACAACCCACGACACGGTGGATGGAACAATCCACAACCCACGACACGGTTGATGGAACAATCCACAACCCACGACACGGTGGATGGAACAATCCACAACCCACGACACGGTGGATGGAACAATCCACAACCCACGACACGGTGGATGGAACAATCCACAACCCACGACACGGTGGATGGAACAATCCACAACCCACGACACGGTGGATGGAACAATCCACAACCCACGACACGGTGGATGGAACAATCCACAACCCACGACACGTGTGGATGGAACAATCCACAACCCACGACACGGTGGATGGAACAATCCACAACCCACGACACGGTGGATGGAACAATCTACAACCCACGACACGGTGGATGGAACAATCCACAACCCACGACACGGTGGATGGAACAATCCACAACCCACGACACGGTGGATGGAACAATCCACAACCCACGACACGGTGGATGGAACAATCCACAACCCACGACACGGTAGATGGAACAATCTACAACCCACGACACGGTGGATGGAACAATCCACAACCCACGACACGGTGGATGGAACAATCCACAACCCACGACACGTGGATGGAACAATCCACAACCCACGACACGGTGGATGGAACAATCTACAACCCACGACACGGTGGATGGAACAATCCACAACCCACGACACGGTGGATGGAACAATCCACAACCCACGACACGGTGGATGGAACAATCCACAACCCACGACACGGTGGATGGAACAATCCACAACCCACGACACGGTGGATGGAACAATCCACAACCCACGACACGGTGGATGGAACAATCCACAACCCACGACACGGTGGATGGAACAATCCACAACCCACGACACGGTGGATGGAACAATCCACAACCCACGACACGGTGGATGGAACAATCCACAACCCACGACACGGTGGATGGAACAATCCACAACCCACGACACGGTGGATGGAACAATCCACAACCCACGACACGGTGGATAGAACAATCTACAACCCACGACACGGTGGATGGAACAATCCACAACCCACGACACGGTGGATGGAACAATCCACAACCCACGACACGGTGGATGGAACAATCCAGTAAGACTGACTCAGTGATGCGAAAACAGTTCTTCACCTGGTGCTGCTACTGGCGCTGTTGCTGTTGCTGTTGTTACTGGCGCTGTTGTTGTTACTGGCGTTGTTGCTGGCTCTGTTGCTGTTGCTGGCTCTGTTGCTGTTACTGGCGCTGTTGCTGGTGCTGTTGCTGGTCTGTCACAGGCCTGTTAGGTTAGGTAAGGTTTGTCAGAAAACAGGACAAGTGTTTCCTAACGCGGGTCTTAGTCATATGACCTACAGCTGTAGCTTCTGGTCATTTGACCGAGGCCTTCCACTGGCTTACCCGTCCACTGTTCTGCTTATGCTGTCAATAAGGGCCTGCAGACTGTCGTGTTAGTACCAGGTCGTCTGTGAATTCCAGCACTCAGTTTCATTATTCACATCCATATATGTAACTCTCGCTCTCTTTCTCTAGGTCTTCCCTAATTATGCAGTGTTAGATGGTTCACCAGCTAGTACTACCAAGTAGCGCTCCTATTCCTGCTAGGTATCGCTGCTAGTACTGTCTGATAGTACGTCTAGTACTGCCAGGTAGTGTTCCTAGTACTAATAGTACGTCTAGTACTACCAGGTAGCGCTCCTAGTAGTACTGCCTAATAGTACGTCTAGTACTATCAGGTAGCGCTCCTAGTACTGCCTAATAGTACGTCTAGTACTGCCTAATAGTACGTCTAGTACTGCCTAATAGTACGTCTAGTACTGCCTAATAGTACGTCTAGTACTGCCTAATAGTACGTCTAGTACTGCCTAATAGTACGTCTAGTACTGCCTAATAGTACGTCTAGTACTGCCTAATAGTACGTCTAGTACTGCCTAATAGTACGTCTAGTACTGCCTAATAGTACGTCTAGTACTGCCTAATAGTACGTCTAGTACTGCCTAATAGTACGTCTAGTACTGCCTAATAGTACGTCTAGTACTGCCTAATAGTACGTCTAGTAATGCCTAATAGTACGTCTAGTACTGCCTAATAGTACGTCTAATACTGCCTAATAGTACGTCTAGTACTGCCTAGTAGTACGTCTAGTACTGCCTAATAGGTAGCGCACATAATGATGGCAGTAGTTAGTGTTGTATGACTGGTAGTTAGTGTTGTATGACAGGATGGGTAATAATGTAAAATATAGACAGTGCACACAAATGAGTCTTCAGATTGTTCTTCAACTCTAGATTATATATCGTTGGTTAGGCCTCATCTAGATTATATATCGTTGGTTAGGCCTCATCTAGATTATATATCGTTGGTTAGGCCTCATCTAGATTATATATCGTTGGTTAGGCCTCATCTAGATTATATATCGTTGGTTAGGCCTCATTTAGATTATGCTGCACAGTTCTGGTCATCGTATTACAGAATGGATATAAATGCTCTGGAAAACGTACAAAGGAGGATGACAAAGTTGATCCCATGTATCAGAAATCTTCCCTATGAGGATAGACTGAGGGCCATGAATCTGCACTCTCTAGAAAGACGTAGAATTAGGGATGATATGATTGAGGTGTATAAATGGAAAACAGGAATAAATAAAGGGCATGTAAATAGCGTACTAAAAATATCTAGCCTAGACAGGACCCGCAGCAATGGCTTTAAGTTGGAAAAATTCAGATTCAGGAAGGATATAGGAAAGCACTGGAGTGGAACAAACTCCCGAGTACAGTTATAGAGGCTAAAACGTTGTGTAGTTTTAAAAATACATGAGTGAATGCGGGTGGGTGTGAGTTGGACCTGACTAGCTTGTGCTACTAGGTCAGATGCAGTGCTCCTTCCTTTAGTGAATGTGACCTGACCTGACTAGGTTAGGGCATTGGCTTAAGCCGGTAGGAGACTTGGACTTGCCTCGCATGGGCCAGTAGGCCTGCTGCAGTGTTCCATCTTTCTTATGTTCTTATTAAGCCTTCACGTAACTGCATTTGTGTTTCTCTGTCTTGTAATTAACGGAGGGAGGGTCAAGCTTCCAGCACTCCTTGTACTGAATAACCCACAAGGGTTTAACACTTAACGTAAATATTACAACAATAATAATATATAATAAGGACAATAATAATGACACGTAAATATTGTGTGGGAGAGATTATTGTTAACAAGTTTGTAAAGTAGCAATAGCATAACAAAAGTCACATAGTATGTGTTTTGGGTGCAGTGAGTTGGTAGCTTGGGTGAGGGTCAGTGCATGGTCACCAAACTGGAAGCGATTTGGTGACCATACGCTGGTTGAACAAGAACCTACATAGACTCATCAGTAGGATGGCATGAGTAGCAGAGTCCTTATCTCCATGACCCGAAGACTATGATTTTTGAGCTTTTTTAACGAATGCACAATAAACTAACCACTTCGGTGGCAAAATCTAAATCTAACGTAGCCCAGGACTTGTGTGTTTTAAGTTATGGATGGGTCCGTGCAAGGTAGAAAGATTGACCATCTCACTTATCTTCCTCCACTAGTATGGGAAGAGCCGGCGAGTCAGCACTTGTAGGTAGTTCACGCCAGCTTCCAGGGAGGACCTGTTCCGTGGCTGTAGATCAATTTCACTCAAAGCTGGAGGAACCTGTGGCATTATGCCCCGGGTTTTTCTCTGCCTAGTAGGGGACTAGGAAGTACGAGGTTACCTGTCATTCGAAGACCTGTTGACACTGATTGTATTGTGCCTTTTGCTGTCTCGGCCATTAGGGGCTTGGAAAAGAGGCGGCCTGGCACTGGAAGAGCTGTTGGTACTTAGTGTACCCTGGGTTTTAAACTCGGTCATTAGAGGCATAGGAAAGAGGTGGCTTGGTACTGGAAGAGATGTTGGCACTGATTGCCTTGTGTCTTGCGTTTTCCTCTCGCTCAGTAGAGGCTTGGGGAAGGGGTGGTCTGTCGTTCCTAGGGCGTCATTGGCATAAGGCTCTTTCCCGTATGTTGTGAGCACTAGATCTTATAGTTCAGGACACTTGCTCTGCATGTTACACAAGGATCCTCCTTACATTTTGACCTCTACCGTGCGTATACATGGCTTCCTCTAAAAAAATATTCTTCACTCATCACTGGTCCAGTTCAAGAGATTGTAGGTATTCGATCCTGGATCTTTCTCATTCTCTCTAAACCTGGCTTATGTGTGTGTGTGTTGGGAAAGAGATCAGGTTTAGTGACAGGACGGGAACCCGCCGACTCGCGTTTACTGTTGATCTTGCGACCTCTGGTACTGAACCCGCTATACGATACGGCAGCTTCATCACGCTGGAGCTGTAGATTTGTCAGCACCGCCTTATAACCGGGCGACTTCCGTTGGCCCTTGATGGCGCCCACTGTTCGCGCAGTGAACACCTGCTATTTGATTTTTGCGTCTCCGTTGATCTGGGTCGCTAGCTGCTGAGTTTTACTCACCCCACTGCAGAAGCTTCTTGTGTGATCATGTAGACCAGACTTGTAGTGATGGATCCCGATAAAATTACTCGGGATGGGCCATACACTGCTGAAAACGTTAGCCGCTATACATGGTAAATGTTCAACTTATCAATGAGAAACTAACATCAGAGGAAGATTTTTTTTTTTTTTTTTGGGGGGGGAGGGGAGAAGGGGTAAAAGGAACTTATAGTATTTGTTTTATGTTCTTTCTGGACATGGTGTATCATGCGTCCAGTAAATTACTTCTTTTAATGGGATGGAAAACTAAAATTCTTTTATAGGTAAAGATTAGTTACCTGTAGAGTTGTTTATGAAAGGAAAAAGTACTAATTAGCGTCCTTGAAGCAAATACTTAGACAAGTCTAAAATTATGTTGACGATATGCGTATCCATGAACATGTGGCTACAACTAGGCTCCAAGAGGGTTAAGAGGAGCATGTCTACATATATATTTACAATTTATTTTTTATCGTTGCAAGCAAATATAGAATATTTACTTAAAATGTTTGACATCTTTTCATAAATAAGACTCCTTCCCATTTCACGTAGATTGTTATACTATCTGTATATTGCTCAACAAGTATATAATCAAGTACATAGTGTTAAGGGAGTGACCACAAGGTTGGCCACATACTGTGCATTTAGTTTAATCATCATGTGTGTTCGCCAAGCTGCCAGAAGTATTTGTAACCAAGCCTAAACCTGGCTACTACATCATTCGGTCTGCATTGCAAGTTGTTTCGTAAATGTGCTTATCTATGTTCCCGTTATAATAGTGAGTTTTAGATCTACCCAGGCTTCTAACTGTATCCCTATGACATTCACATTCATTATTTGCTTCTCTCCTCATATTATTTCTGATTCTTGACACAGACACAACAAAGTTATAATCGTCCTTTTCCTTCAGTATACTACTTTCTTTGGCTAATTTATCAGCTTTATCATGCAGGAATTCAGTGTGATAAATTCTATAAGAACTACATTAATTCCTTTATCTCATATTTTTGAGTATCTGTACTTGGCTTTTCCAATGAGCGCCTGGACCAGATTCATGGAATGCTCTGTTTATAAAGAAGTGCAAAGTGCCATTAGCACAAGCACTCAGCGTTCTTTGGAGAAAGGTCAATTTTGGGTCATTTTCCTGGGGATGAGTAGGACTCTCCCTACCCATCCTGGTCTGTTTTATAGGTTTTGTTAGGGCTGCATCAATTGTTGGGCAGCCTATACCATAACCAGGCATTCTTGCTTATAGTTTATTAGCCAGATGGGAAAAATGTTGAATTTTTGTGTGATGGATGCAAAATGGAGAGGAAATGTTATACAGGAGAGACCTGTGATGACATAGAATCAGTAATAATCAAAGAATCAAGCTCGTGGTTGAAAGTTATTTTTAGTGCTATTAGAATGGCAAGCAATTCAGTCCATAATGCAGAAGCCCAGTTGTTAATTTTTATGACTAACTCAATATGGTTGCTATAATTCTGACGTAGGGAGGTAGCAACAAGTACAGATGCCAGTAGATCGACACCATGCCTAGCTCTTCTAGGGCAGGGTAGGTGCCTGAGCCAGAGCTTGCTTTCACCTGCGGCTCACAAGACTGCTATTCCCTTTAGCTCCCCTGGGGCAGGGAAGTTGGCAGACCAAAGATGGGCCTAGCTTCTCCCTACGAGCCCCGTGTGGGCGGGGAATGTGGCTAGGCCTGGGGACCGTTGGTCCCACAGATGAGGAGGTCCCAAGTACCTCCTCCCATGGCAGACATTAGTCTGAGATACTCCCGAGAAAGGGAACCAAGGCCGGGCCACCACTTGGACAAGGCCCGGGCCGGGAGAGTCCCGGCGAATCAACAAGAAGAAGAAGATGCCAGTAGATTCCTGCTGAGATCCATCACTATGTAACTTTCAAGTGAAAAATTTCTTCTTGAGCAGTTGTCATTGTAATTCATTTAAGGAAAGGATTACTAGAGATGAGGTTCTTGGGAGGAATTTTCAGTACTTGTAAATGGTCCAAATCGGACCGAAACGTCGTGATAAGATCCTCTTTCCTATGTGCGGGTTATTTGTGTGATAAATAGTTTAAAACCGACAAGTTGAAGATTGAGACACTTATGCAACATATGGGAATCTTTATTGAAGAAATCTTTCGTGTGGCGAAACGTTTCTTCAATAAAGATTCCCATATGTTGCATAAGTGTCCCAATCTTTTATTTGTGTATTGTTCCAGTCACGGTATTGTGTCTTCCTGTTATTGTGATGAATGCAGCCTCCATGGAGGGGTGAAGTGCTCTTGTCTACAACGAAGCATTTCACGCAGATTCTAAAATTTAATGTAACTGCATGTGTTATCACAATCAATTTAGACTTGTGGTTATTTTTGTACGCTTAGCAAGATTGATGATGACAGGGTATAGTCCATTTCTAAACATTTTAATACCAGTTACAGCGTTAAGCTCAATTATCGTATCACTGATATTAAAAATACTAAGTTACATAAGAACATAAGAATGGAGGAACACTGCAGAAGGCCTACTGGCCCATACAAGGCAGGTCCTTATCAAAACCACCACTACCTAAGAATTTATTCCCGTACTCATGACACTAATCAAACCCACCCCCTCCCACTCATATATTTGTCCAATCTCTTTTTAAAGCCACCCAAGGTCCTAGCCTCTATCACCCTAATCGGAAGATTGTTCCACGCATCTACAACTCTGTTCGAAAACCAGTACTTGCCTATGTCCTTTCTAAATCTAAATTTATCCAATTTAAATCCGTTATTTCTGGTTCTTACTTGGTTCGATATCCTCAGTATTTTATTAATATCTCCTTTGTTTATGCCCATCATCCACTTGTACACCTCGATGATATCTCCCCTTATTCTACGTCTCTCCAGAGAGTGGAGATTCAACGCTATAAGTCTATCTTTATACGGGAGATTTCTTATACTGTAAATCATTTTAGTCATTCTTCTTTGTATGTTCTCCAATGAATCTATATCCATCCTGTAGTAAGGAGACCAAAACTGAGCTGCATAATCCAAATGAGGTCTCACTAGTGATGTATAGAGCTGGGGCTGGGATGGAGGATATTGTTAGCCGTCTGGACGACATCATGAGAGGTAATGCAGGAGCAATCCTATTATCTGTCTCAGTGCTGGAGGCAACGATGTTGGCAGACGTAGGAGTGAGGACCTGACCTTGAGTTTAGGTCAGCAATAGACATAATTAGGAAGAAGGG
>WNWK01014061.1:0-52853 GCA_009830355.1 Cherax destructor
GGACCTAAAATTGAATCCAACGGCAATAAATTACATTTATTGACTTTACTAATTACCCTGAGTCATTAACCCTTCGTTAAAAAAAAAAGAATAAAGCTTTCTTCATCCTCTATTTTCGTACAATTCACATCAAGAGCATCCCATAATTCCTTATCACCTTTGGTCTGCGATCAGCATCTACCTAACTGGACAGACCGCGCCGAGATTAGTGAACAGAAGACGAAGCCTGAACTGACTTCTTGTGCTGAATGACCCATAAGTTGAGACCTTCATCAACTACAATCATACTCTTTTCTGTTATACGCTAAGTAGCACTTGCTACAGATTGAATGTTCCCTGGCAGGTGATCTATTAGGCCCCAGTGACCTTCGCTCACTCGTCTAAACCCTCATGTTATCACGGATCTATTGTCGGCAAACCACGAGGCTCTTCAACGTTGCAGTATATAAAACGTCTGATATCTTGTAATTAAAGGTGATTATCCCTTACGCAGTTGAAAAGACTTGTCCTTACGGTGTAATCTGGCAACGCTCATGATGGGTAAGGCAAATATCTGGCATGTCCGGAGAAACTGGTAGATGAGCCCTGCAGGGGATGGCCATCGTGACCCACGGTATCAAGACCACAACTTGTAAGCAAACTTGCTCAACTTGTGCGCTAACTTTATACACCAACCAGATACTCAAAAGTTATCTAGCTTTCCTCCACCCCAAAAAAATAGTTATAATTTTACCTGGAGAGTGTAACTCCTTAGTGAGTTTTCCCTTTATACAGAATCACTGCTATGTGGCCACCTACTGTTTCGTGGATTATCACCCTGCCTCCATATCAAGTCTCTTGCTTGATGACCTGATCAGTCAAACTGTTAGTACCCGCAGTTACACGTAGCCCCATAGCCAGGCTGATCAAGAAATGTTAAGAGAAATTTGTTAAATTTCCATCTCAGTAGATAATTCAAAGAATCGTCGTTCCCGTACAGCTGTCCATCAAGAACTTCCTGTATGTGGGTGTTAAAAAATACTGGAAAATTTCTTAATCGTCTATTAATGTACTTAATAAGGATCAATTTTAATGCGGAGATTTGGAACAGGTTCCTCCTGTGGTTTCTAAGTGTAAATTATGAATCTTTCTGGCTAGCACTTCAGGGAGTATAACTTGAAGTACCAGAATGAATTTGTATGGACAGTAAAATTTTCATTACATTTTCCAGGTGTGCACCTGTGCTTGCCTTATAAGGAGCCGTTAGTGTACATCAACATTTCCAGCTAAAGCGTACAAGTGCCTTAAAGATAATCATCATTGTCTAGTATATCTTGATTTGAACGTTCTCTTTTTTTATCCTATCATTTACTGCATTTTGGATTGTAATAGAAAATTATCTTCCATTAATTTAAGATCTTCAGGCAAACCTGTGATTTACTTGTGACCTGTTTTGGGAGTTTTCCTATTCCGGCGGACCAGCCCGGGGCCAGGCCTCCTGTTGACTGCCTGGTTGACCAGGTTGCTGCTGCTGAGAGACCCGGGGCCAGGCCTCCTGTTGACTGCCTGGTTGACCAGGTTGCTGCTGCTGAGAGACCCGGGGCCAGGCCTCCTGTTGACTGCCTGGTTGACCAGGTTGCTGCTGCTGAGAGACCCGGGGCCAGGCCTCCTGTTGACTGCCTGGTTGACCAGGTTGCTGCTGCTGAGAGACCCGGGGCCAGGCCTCCTGTTGACTGCCTGGTTGACCAGGTTGCTGCTGCTGAGAGACCCGGGGCCAGGCCTCCTGTTAACTGCCTGGTTGACCAGGTTGCTGCTGCTGAGAGACCCGGGGCCAGGCCTCCTGTTGACTGCCTGGTTGACCAGGTTGCTGCTGCTGAGAGACCAGGGGCCAGGCCTCCTGTTGACTGCCTGGTTGACCAGGTTGCTGCTGCTGAGAGACCAGGGGCCAGGCCTCCGTTGACGCCTGGTTGACCAGGTTGCTGCTGCTGAGAGACCAGGGGCCAGGCCTCCTGTTGACTGCCTAGTTGACCAGGTTGCTGCTGCTGAGAGACCAGGGGCCAGGCCTCCTGTTGACTGCCTGGTTGACCAGGTTGCTGCTGCTGAGAGACCAGGGGCCAGGCCTCCTGTTGACTGCCTAGTTGACCAGGTTGCTGCTGCTGAGAGACCCGCCTGCCAATATACGCCACAGCCTCGAGGAGGTAGTGATCTAGTTTTCCTAAAGAATTATATTTTAGTTCCAGCAATATTTCTAATAACTGCTTGTAGCAGTAGGTTGAAAAGTATGGGCCCACGGATGTTGATAAAGTATTCTCGTATTATGCCCGTGGCTTCTCTGCCTGTCACCACCTCTCATATTTCTCACTCCAGTAAGTTATGGTAGCCGGTAGATTCGGGACTAGGTCCTCCAGTATCTTCCATGCATATATTATTGCGTATCTCTCTCGTCTTCTTTCCAGAGAATACATTTTCAGTTCTTTGAGGCATTTCCGATGATTGGTTCTGCTTGTACAAGAAGCATCATTCCATTCCTAACACAGACGTTCTCTTTCTTGATGGTACGAGGCTGAAGAACGTTGGTAGTGCTTCTCCACCTATCCTCTCGATACACCGTTTCACATTCATGTTACAAATATCGCAACGATTGGTGTGTCTACAGGATTGAACTTCGCTTGGGTTGTGATTATATCCTCCTTTCTTGTAAGTATAAGGACATGGATATTTGTTTTTTTTTACAATTTGGTTGATATTGCCAGCGTTAAAAAATTATTTCTTGATTAAAAAAACTTGAACCAGTATATATAGCAAGACATTCTGCATTTTTTATAACAGATTTAAGGGTTCACTGTGTCGAGTGACATTTTTGTCAATATCGAGGTTTCCATCCTTGAGAATTTTCCATGCAATATTTGTGTTCTGACATAATTAATCAAGCAAGTTAAACAAGGATCCTTTGAGGAAGATTTCCTGATACCCAGTCGATAGCTATAAAAAATATATGCTTGTAGATACATTAATATTTGAATATATCTACCTGGTCTCATCCTGGTGATAGCTCCGGGTGTGTTGTGGGGTTCTTTTCATAGATTTGGTAATATTAACAGACGATGAGCTTGGGTTTTGGTAGCGTTTAATGAGGCGTTGGATATATGGGAGCTGAGAGCCTATGCCTGTGTCCGTCTGTCCTGCACTGAGTCTGGATGGTAACTGACTACTAGGCCGTCCGGCGCTGAGGCATTCAAAAGGCAGGCCTATCATTGGCTAATGCCAGATCACATGGGCAGAGGTTGGAAATCACGTGAACAGCCGTGGTGCAGCCGTTAAAAATACTAACCGCACAGCTCGGGCATGCTACGTATGGCGTCTCGACATACAACTATACAAACTAAGGGCAACAGGCAACAACTCTCAGCTGATTCTATACAATGTCAAAGTACACAACAGTTAACATTATACTTCACATGGATATTATCTTGACTGAACAATCTACATTACTATATGATGCATCTTGATACTTGGGAATTAATTAAATGAGCTCATTCTAGAAAATCATGATAAAAGAGATAAAAAAAATAATTTGTTCGATCGAACTGTCTTCATGTGATCTACGAATTCTGAGGAAATATATTTACAAGAAGGTAGTGATTAACAGACAAAGTAGATCTGGTGCACTCAAATCTATACTGTTAATTCTCAGAACTCGGAGAGAACGTGAACACACAAAAAAAATTTGAGTAATACTAAGTAGATATTATAACACACAGTTAAACGCTTACTACATATTTATCTATACAGGTTATTTACATTTAACCCCAACTCTGCTAGGGTGAGATTGATATAGGCTGTATAATTATCATCTCTGGGTGGATCAAACTCTGTTACAGTAGGTAACTCAACTTCTGATTGAGGAGGATCTACACTGGTATCTACAAATGATACTTGAGGACTTCTCAACACTTGTCGTGTACGTAGGGAATAACGACATTCAGGTTGATCTGACTGACCATTAGAGGTAGAGGGAACAGCAACAGGAGAAATATCAGATTCTGTCTCACTTGTCTGATTATTAGGGGTGACAGGGACTTCGTCATCATCATCGCATACTAACTTCATATGATCTAAATGCGATTCTTTAAACTGACCCGTACTAATTTCTCTAACTTTATACTTATTGCCATTAATATATTTGACTACTCTATAAGGACCAACGAACTTTTGATCGGGTTTTGGCATTGCTGAAGTTTTGTTAAAGTTGAACAACATGACTCTGGACCCTACTTGAACTTTAGTCGGTTTCGCTCTAGTATTAGTCACTCTAGTAAATTCTGCTGTTGACTTATGAAGTGTTTCTCGAATTCGTCTGAAAACACTTTGAGCTTGACTGGTACGAACTGCTACGAAATCATCTGGATTGTAAGTCGGTTTCGGATTGGAATATAACAGCTCATAAGGCAAACGCTTATCGACACCGTACAGTGCATAATGAGGGGTATCACCTATTGAAGCGTTAAAGGCAGAATTTATGGCACATTGAACATCAGGAATGACTTCATCCCAGGTTACACTATTGGGATTGATGGTAGCTCTCAAAACGTCAAGGACTTTCTTATTCGTTCTTTCTGCTAACCCATTACTGGCAGGATGGTGCGGAACAATGGTTGATTTTGTAATCTTGTATAGTGTACACAAGTTTTCTAGGATCTCATTACAAAATTCACCTCCATTATCTGTTATGAGGGACTTAGGAGTGGTATGTCTGCAGATTATACGTTCCTTGAATGCTTTTGCTACTGTTTCGGCAGTCTTATCTGGGATAGGAACTAACTCACAATATCTGGTGAAATGATCGACCATCACACACAGATGTTTGTTTCCACTGAGGGAACATTGGAAGTTGGTCAACAGATCTAGTGCAACTCTTTCCCATGGCTCACTAGTAGTAGGAAAGATCTGGATTGGATTAGGACCCGTGACATTACCTTTATGTTTCATACAGACACTACATTTCTTAACATACTCGGTAATATCGGTAGACATACGAGGCCAAAAGTATTTCAATCTGGCTTGTTTCACAGAACGATCCATACCAGGATGTGCAACATCTGGTACATCGTGAACTAGCTGCAAGGCTACTTTCACTAGTGACTGTGGAATTACTAACTGGTATACTCTTCTACTAGGATTACCCAACTCGGTAGTGCGATACAGTAATTCTTGGTTCATGACAAAGTCACTAATGGGTGCTGGTGGCTTCACAGAGAGAATAAGATCTTCCTGGAGCAGGGATCGAACCACACCAGATCACAAGGGGTCTGTTCTTTGAGCAGTCTTTACATCCTCAGCACTAAATGGAGGATCGGCAGTTACTACACTGACATGATGCGACAAGGCATCAGCAACTACATTGGATTTGCATAACTGTATAATTGCCTTCAGTCTTTGTAAGGACTCGGCTAGCAAATGCAAATAATCTCTTAAACTGAGTTTTCTTTATTCACTAAGAACTGGGAACACTTTCCTACTGGAGGAATGAACGGCACGGTGGAGTGGAAGGACTCTCCCCGGGTAAAATAGATAGCTCAATAACACAAAGTATGAGCAAAGGAGAATGGCTCTCACTATCTCTCACTGCAGGTAATAATTACTCGACACACGACACTTTACTCTGCAAAGGACTTACTGTCAACTGGGATAATATCACTATCTGGAACACAACACAACAGACACTCTGGTAAACACTAGCCACAGAAACGTCTTTCTGCAGGCGGCAAGTGACAACAAGAGATGGCATAACTCATCTCAAACAGTCTTTACTCAACAAGGCGTCCCCTGGAGAGGAACTACCACTTGAACAAGAGCCATCACAGGGATAGTACACTATCCTGTGTGCAATTATGACTAGATTCCAGACAGGAGTGACAGTTTTACTAGTTTCTTGACCGCTCGGCTAGGTTAATACGTAATGCACAAAGCTATCAGGACTGAATTTGAACTTCACATTCCGCAGAACTGTTATAACTCTCTGATACAAGCTGTGAGAACAAACACATTGCTCAAGAGCTAGATACTGTCTTTCAGTCGGTAAGGAACTATCAGGATCACGAAGGAAACTATAATGACTCTGTGGCTGGATAGGTCTAGCATTCGTTAAGGGACTATCATGAATTTCAGCAAGGGCATTTGGAACATTAGGGGACTGAATGCCGTCATTAGCTACACTACTGTAAGGTAAGTGAGACATACTTGCAATGAAAATTGCACAAAGACTAATTCAGGTAAAAATGAGAACGGTAAAAATATTCACAGTACACAATTAGTTAAAATGGAAATTAAACAAATTCATTGAATTAGATGCAGAAAAGGGGTTAAAACAACTAATGTACACTGTATAAGAAATGACAACTCACTCACTGAATTTTGACTGTAAAAATTTAAGGAATTACTTTACAAATTGCAATAAATGGCAATATGAATACTGTATGGATTAACTGCAAAGTGATCTCTCTCTACTAGAATTCAAACACAAGTACTAGATGAGAAATGATAAATCAATGCAAAGTGGAATTACAAGCAATAAATTGTATTCAACTGGAAAAATACTAGAAAACAAAATTTTCTTAAGAGAAAATGACACTAGAATTTAATATGCATTGCTGGCTGAAGAATTAACTATGATGCTGACAACTAGCATTGAATTATTAGTACTTTTCAGGATAACACTGAGTAAAATGGAATAAATACACAAAACTGTATGCAAAATAACAAGAACAAGTAATCACTACTGGAGAATAATTTTAAAGTGTAATCAATGTATGGTATTGCATAAACAATTTACTGCATCAACTAAAAAATCAATGCTGCACTGGGCACAAGGAGAATGAACACTTTAACTCTTAGTTCACTTACAGAAAACTAATGAAAATGAGTATAATGAATATTACTTTACTTTACATATGAATATTAAGAGTGAATTTGTTCAAGGAATTTTGATAAGATCAACACAAAGACAATAATACACAAACTGAAATAAAGGGTAAAAAAACTTACAGTTTTGCAGGAGAATACACAACACAACAAGATTCAGTCAGTGAATGTGATAGTTTATGCAATAAGATCTTGCATTTAAAAATATGTATAAAGAGATAGTTCTTGCTGCTTCAGACAAAATATATTCAATAAACAGGTTCTGCAAAATTAAAAAAAAATGAGGCACAGGTTGACACAAAAATATAAACTGTCTATTGAACTAAAACATGAGAGATACTGGCACAAAAATTAATGGGACACACTGAATGGCACACAGGAAAATGAAATATGCAACTAGGAACACTGGGGCATAAACAATAAGGAACTATTCACAGACACTGAATAAAAACACAAGGGAATGCACTGGGAAAAAAAAATGAAGGGACAGGGAATTAATAAACACTGCAATAATAACGAATAAATCAAATACTGCACTCAAGGACAAGAAAATTTATACACAAGTACTTACTGCATGTGTACGAGTTTACACAAAGAACATAGATATAAAATGAGACACGGAATACATGAAAAAAACTGTAACAGATTATATAGATGAATTTGCAACTGAAAACACAGGTCTTTAAATGTCACTAAGAAAATTCACTGCTTAAATGTCTCACACACACGAATGTCTATAATAGAATAGTCTAATGATGAATTAACGACGAGTGTAGGTGGAGAGAATATATTCCTGGTCGTTGACTGCTGACAGACTTGGATAAATGCGCTTACCGAAGAACTCACACAGCAAGCTTTTACGTTGGCGCTCTGGGATGAAGGAAGACACTCTCGACTTGCTATGTGAGCCAGAAACAATGCTGCTGGTACCCCAGATAGGGTAGAAAATACCACAAAATATTGGCTGGTAGTGGAAGTGTGAGCGGGTGGTTTGTTTTGACTCCAGAGTGAGCAGCGCTCATGGGATGACGTCACCGTCATGGGATGACGTCACCGTCACGGCTGCTCGACTCGCTGGGACACCCGCGCTGAGATGACGTCACGGCGTTCGGCCAGTACACTAAGTTCTCACGGCCTTGGGACTACTAACCCAGGTGGCTTTTTGCACAATAAGCCACAGGAATGGTGAATATCACTCTGACAAGCGTCCAACTTGTAGCACAGAGCGATTGGAGACAATACTGCAAGGAACTGGCTTGCTGAAGAAACGACTGGCTTACTTGTATAACTGGCTTTCTTGAAGAAGCTGGCTTAGCTCTCTGGACTGTGAACCTGAATTCTCTTACTTGCACACAGCAGTGAAGAATTGGGTGGATGGCAGGGGACACTGGATGACTGTAGGCTGGCTTAGGCTCTTCCCATAAACTGGCTTACTTGTTGGCTTAATTGAACCAGACAACCTCGAGTTTACTGAATAACAGACTGAACACTGCTTCAGAAGATTGGATGAGACACGGTGAGGAGGTGTCCGGCGACGGTTGATATTGACGCCCGCGGCGGTACTCTCTCACACCGGCTTCTTCCTCTTCTTGTTAAATCTGCTCAGATTACACAAAATCTAGGCCCACAAGCTGTCACCATTTGTGTTGTGGGGTTCTTTTCATAGATTTGGTAATATTAACAGACGATGAGCTTGGGTTTTGGTAGCGTTTAATGAGGCGTTGGATATATGGGAGCTGAGAGCCTATGCCTGTGTCCGTCTGTCCTGCACTGAGTCTGGATGGTAACTGACTACTAGGCCGTCCGGCGCTGAGGCATTCAAAAGGCAGGCCTATCATTGGCTAATGCCAGATCACATGGGCAGAGGTTGGAAATCACGTGAACAGCCGTGGTGCAGCCGTTAAAAATACTAACGGCACACGGGGCTCACCATATCCACGACCCAGTCTCAGATCCATGGAATTTCTGGAAAATATTCGTGTCCAGAATTGAGATAAGTGAGCATCCCTGCAACATGAATCTCACATTACCAAGACTTTCTAAACGATGAGGAATTACTTCAGAAACCACCATTATTAATCACCACCTTTAAATTTCCGTTAGGATATTATACTTATGAGCCTTAATTAAGAAGCTTTATAACTCCTTCACCATAATGATACCCTCGGTATCTCCCAAACCCTTATTACACTACTGTACGGTCATAGTCTTGTGGCACCCACCCACTTGCCCGTCACCGTCACTGCCTCTCCCCACCACCCTCAAGACAAAGTTATCATGGAAACCATGGTATCCTGATCAATCAAACTGATGAAATTTACTGTGAACATTTCATCGTTAAAACCACAGCCTAACTGGTCAGAAACTGTTTTAAAGATTCTTCTTTCCTCGCTGCCTGGCCTGAGTCTTTCCTTGTTGCCTGGTCTGAGTCTTTCCTTGTTGCCTGCCTGGTAAACAAGATTCTTGTAGTTAAAGGATCGAAGGCCTACACAGCTATCACAACCTGGTTGATCATGCACCTGTAGAAGGTAGTGGTCCAGTTTACTCTTGAACACTTCTACCCGTGTCAAGTTCGCTCTTGACACCAGGGGTCTATTAGTAGTTCCCTTTATGAGTGGCGGGAGAACCACTCATATACATGTGATGGGCTTCAAGAGAGTTCCTCGTTCTCTCAACCTGGCCCTGGGCCAGGCTTGTCTGGTGCCTGCCTGGCCAACCAGGTTGTTGCTGCTGATGGAGTGCTGCCATACTTATCCATCACAGTCTGGTTGATCCGAAATTTAACTGTAGGATACCCGAAGGGCGCTTCAGAGAGGAACATCTTGAGTTTCCTCTTAAAGACAGAGATTTGTTGATAATTTCCCTTATGCACGAAGGAAGGGCGTTCAAAAGTCGGGGACCTCTGACACTCATGGAGTTCTACCTTAATCGCGTTCCTGCTTTTTTTTAATGGAGGGATTTTACACCGTCTGCCAAATCTGTCATACAGAGTGATTTCAGGTTTGGGACCAGTCCCTCCAGGATTTTCCAGGTGTAGATTATGTACCTTTCTCGTCTACGTCCCAAAGATTACAATGATTCAGATGCTTGAATGAATATGAGCAGAGAAAGTTCTCTGTACGTTTTCCAGCTCAACAATCTCGCCTGCCTTTAGTTTTCAGCAGTATTCCAGCCTGGAGAGAACAACTGACTCAAAAGAGTATTATCAGCGGTTGTGCATCTCTGTTTTGAATGTTCTAGTTATCCAGTATTATCATTTTCCTTGCGGTTGTAATGGCAACATTGTTGTGATTTTTTAATGCAAGATCTTCATGCATCATTACTTCTGAGTCTCGTGTATGGGGATTTTGCTCTAGTGAATGATTTGAGATTGTCCTGTACACCGTTAGTCTATTTCCTCCAGTTTTCCACTGCTGGAGCAATTGCAACATGTCTTCGTGTCTTCGTTAAACATATTGTTGACCTCGGACAACTGGAAAACTTGATTTATTTCAGCCTTTAGATTCGCTGTCTTCGATGGACGCCACTCTAGGAGACTCTGGGGCCATCGACAAAGGAGGAAATTGTCTATTTCCTCTTGAAGACTTCTACACTTGTTCCAGCAGTGTTATCTGTACCTACTGCGCCCAAACGTTTTATTGAGGGACATTCTGAAACGTGTACTACCCGCAATAGTAAGGAGAAATTTCGGTGAGCAGATGTGGAATTGGTTCCTCCAGGATCTTCCACCAACCACCACTGTCAACACCAACCGCCATTGTCCCTGTCACCACCAACCACCACTATCCTTGTCACCACTCGCCATCCCATTACTACCACTACAGTCACCCACGCCCCTACCATCATCGTGGCCACCAGTGATGACATGCAGCAGACTGTGATTAATCACCGCACATCTCTCACACATCATAACCAGCGCCCTGATTGATGAGGCTCATCTCTTAGATTAAACAAGTGTACGGGCCCGTGCCGTACCCACCTAGCAAATGATGCGTCACACAATTTTTTTTAACAAATGACTACTAGAAGCCATTTCCGAGGGCACAAATGGATGGTCGCCTTTACCACAACACTTCATGTCAACCTAGAAGACGGAGTAGGTGGAGAGATGATTCAGCCTTCCACAGATTCCTGAATGAGTGGGTGGAGGTGATGGCAAAACCTCCCACAGGTTTGTGAATGAGTGGGTGGAGGTGAGAGGAGATACCCTCTCTCACAGGTACTTGAATCAGTGCGTGGAGATGATGGTAATACCTTCTCCCACAAATTCCTGAATAAGTGGGTAGGTGGAAGAGAGGCAAGACCCCACACAGCACAAATGATGAGGTAGAAGTCTTGACGTTAAAGATTGAAAGCCAGAAGCTAATTATTGTACTTTTATATAAACACCAGATGCAACTTCTCAGCAGTTTAAAAAACTAGGAACTGCTTTCAACCCCGACCCCGAATATCCTGGTGCTTGGTGATTTCAACAAATACTGTAACAGCAGAGAGAAGTCCAAGAGCCAGTTTAGATGAACTCACACAAATGAGCTATTAAGTCTATAATAGATTCGCCTTAAACCAGCAAATGGTGGAACTGACACGACTAGAATATACCTTTAAACTTATATTCACAAACAATGATAATCTGGTACAAAATACAACAGTGTCAAAGACAGTAAACTCAGACCACAACCAAGTCAAAGTTCAGAAATTCATGCACACGGATCCTGAGCAACAAAACACAAATAGTCTTGAGGAAGTTTTCGCCAAATTCTTCTTTAATAAGAACATCAACTGGGATAAAATAAATCATATCCTAAATGAAAGATGCTGGAAAGATATATTGAATAATATGGATACGAACCAATGTCTATAGAGGATCAATTCTGTGGCACTAGAAGAATGCTCAAGGCACATACCACAAATGAAAAAAATGGTATAAACTAGAAAAAGTCTTCCACTGTAGGCGGAGACGATCAGTCACAGAACTTCTCAAGGGTGCTAGACTAGCTGCAGTGTGGAAGGAAACAAGTGACAACAGAAACAGAACATAAACTGAATGAATCTTACAGTCTAGGAAAGACAGAGGGACCTAAAAGCAATTAATTAAATTTAAAGGAATCCATAATACTTTTCATATGCAAAATCCAGGACAAAAATCACATCCAGTATCGCCCTTGCTCGACCAAAATGTAACTTATACTAATGACAGCATAGAAATGAGTGAAACACTTAAGTAACAACATGACGCTGTGTTTTACGAGTCGTTAACCTGACTAAAGGTAGATAATCCGAATAAATATTTCATGAACGAGACTCAAAACCTTGTCAACACTGACAGCACGCCCATGCACTCTTCGCCAGGCCCAGGCTCACGGAACTCCATGCTGATAGAAGCCCCTATCATGTGAAAAGGGACCCTAGACACGGAGGTCATCCCACAGTCGTTAAAAAAGATGGCAGCAAAGCAATAGCAAAGAATTATACACCGATAACACTGATGTTCCACATTATAAAAATCTTTGAAATAATTTTAAGAAGCAAGATAACAAACTACAGGGATTAACAAAACGTGCACATCCAAGAGCATGGGTTTAAGAGCAGCTACTTTTGCTTCTCGCAACTACTGAACCATCATGATATACCTTTATATTTAATATACTTTTGAAAGGTTTCGAAAACATTTCTACTCTCGCAGTTCGGCCCTCGGTCAGGCTTGTCTGGTGCTTGCCTGATCAGCCAGACTGTTACTACCGGTTGCCCACATATCCACCAAACCCTGGTTGATCTAAAACTTTGCAAAGGTGCGTGCCCAATTTCCTTTTGAAAACCTCTACACTTGTTGCAGCAGTGTTTCTGATATCTCGTGGTTGAGTGTTCAATAGTCTAAGTCCTACGGATTTTGATATACAGTGGACCCCGGCTAACGAAAAAACTTCATTCCAGAAGTCTGCTCAAGTGCCATTACCGAACGAATTTACTCCCTTAAGGAATAATGTCACGTAGGTTAGTCTATTTCAGGCCCCCAAAAATACACTTCCACAAGAACTTACAATATTATACTTACATAATTGTACGATTTCCGGGGTGTTCGTTAGCCGTAGACTATTGTTCTCTTATCCTCAAGGTGCCCGTGTTTTTCACTGGGTTTATTTTGCACATTCTCTCATCTCTCCAGTATACTGTTATGACAGTGTACATATAAGCGGCGTTCCCAGTAATTTCGATGCTTTAGTGGCTCTATGATGCCATGATCTCTGAATCTGTTCCAGCCGTGATCTCTCTCCAGCCCCGAACTCGCTTCCCTGTTATCCCTGTCTGCTTTGTTTTCTATATTTTTTCATATTGCACTTCTAGCTTGTGTGTGTGTGTGTGTGTGTGTGTGTGTGTGTGTGTGTGTGTATGTACTCACCTAGTTGTGGTTGCAGGGGTCGATTCACAGCTCCTGGCCCCGCCTCTTCACTGGCCGCTACTAGGTCACTCTGCTCCATGATCTTCATCATACCTTTTCTTAAAGCTATGTATGAATCCTGCCTCCACTACATCACTTCCCACACTATTCCACTTCCTGACAACTCCGTGACTGAAGAAATACTTCCTAACATCCCTGTGATTCATCAGAGTCTTCAATTTCCAATTGTAACCCCTTGTTGCTGTGTCCCATCTCTGGAACATCCTGTCCCTGTCGATTCCTCTCAGAATTGTATATGTCATTATCATATCCCCCCTATCTCTCCTGTGTCGTCAGGTCGATTTCCCTTAACCTCTCCTCGTAGGACATGACCCTTAGCTCCGGGACTAGTCTTGTTGCAAACTTTTGCACTTTTCTAGCTTTTACGTGCTTAGCTAGGTGTGGATTCCAAACTGGTGCTGCATACTCCATTATAGGCGTAACGTACACAGTGTACAGGGTCCTGAACGATTCCTTATTGAGATGTCGGAATGCTGTTCTTAGGTTTGTTAGGCGCCCGTATGCTGCAGCAGTTATTTGGTTGATGTGCGCCTCAGGAGATGTGTTATACTAACCTCAAGATCATTTTCCTTGAGTGAGGTTTGTAGTCTCTAGCCCCTAGACTGTACTCCGTCTGGGGTCTTCTTTGCCCTTCACCAATCTTCATGACTTTGGACTTGGTGGGGTTGACCTCCAGGAGCCAGTTGCTGGACCCGGCCTGCAGCCTGTCCAGATCCCTTTGTAGTTATGCCTGGTCCTCGTTCGATTGAATTCTCATCAATTTCACATCATCTACAAACAGGGACACTTCTGAGTCTATTCCTTCCGTTATGTCGTTTACAAATATCAGAAACATCACCGGTCCTCACCGCTCGTCACAGTCGCCCACTCTGTAGCGCCTGTGTGTGTACTCACCTAGTTGTAGTTGCAGGGGTCGAGACAGCTCCTGGCCCCGTGTGTGTGTGTGTGTGTGAGGCGCGCGTGCGCATGTGTGTGAGCGCATGTGCGCGTGCGTGCGTGAGCGCATGTGCGCGTGCGTTCTGCATGTGTGTGCGTGTCAACAAGTGTAATGGGTATACATGTATAAGACAAGTATAAATAAAGGCATCACTACGTCATATGTGTATAAACACCACAATGAATTTAACAAGATCTTATCTGAAAAAAAACTATACTTTTTGTACTATATTAATTATAATTATTATTATCAAAACGCGATGAACGATTCAGCACCGTCCTGAAGACATGAAAATCAAGTCTAAGTCATCAACTTCCTACAAATGCCGAATTAGCTGCTAAGGCCTGTGTGCCGCTGGAAGCAACTGCCTAGTTGATCAGGCCGCTGGAAGCAACTGCCTAGTTGATCAGGCACTCATCAAGGAAACCCGGTCTCAGACCGGGCTGCGAGGGCAGGTCAGAGGTATGCTTTTCTATGTACTTTAAGGTTGGTTTACTGACTCTGGGTCCAAACCATCATTTTATTCAAAAATTTTTGTCTCGTTTATTATAATTCAGGTCAGTCCGTGAGAGCAACAATATAAGTTAGAAATCATTACACTTGCGTTGTCAGCGAATGAAATACTTCGATTTAAATTTACTTTCACTTTAACGAAGATTGATTTAGAGTTCGAGAGGGTGGTCGGGACGAGTTTGGATGGATGGCTGGGCGGTTCGCGCAGGAGGGACACAGGAATGCGGCCACCACGCGCAACTGTACCAGTAATAATCATAGGCCCGCACGAATTTACCAGAATAAACCAGAGAGGGAAAAGGGGTGTGAGGGCGGGGAATATGGTATTACAGAATGACGAGACAGTCAGCACCCCGTGGATCAGTGTTAAGTGACAAGAGATGCCAAGCCAATGATGATACTCGAAATTTAAGGCACATGTTTCTCTACACTGGAATATTGCTGTACACCAACAGCGCCTTTTAAGGCAGGCGAAACCGCAGATCTATGAGTAAGTAGAAGGCTTTTGCTTTCCGTATTTCGCATGCCTTATTACTGGGAACGCCTAAAATCTTTTAACTTGTACGGCCTGAAACAGAGGCTAGAATTGAATATCATATTATATACATGGATCCAACTGGTGTACTGACGACTGGTAAAGATCAAGTCAATAGATCAAAACAGTGTCAAGGTAAAACCTCTTTATGTAAACATGTAGTTTCGTCACTGGAAAAACTAAAGAAATGCTTCTAAACCTGAAATGAGATTTCTAAGAGAGCAAGATTGTGGTGATATTGCAAAATACCCCACGAAAAGCAGGAGTTAATAAAGTACACTAACGAATAACCCAATAAGTGTAATGGGTTCAAAATATTAAAACTCCTTCCATTCATATAAAAGAGACATTACCAAGAGACCCCAGCTGACTCGCATGCACAATCCAGGGAATAAACCATATCTTGTATAGAAGTCTTTCTTAAAGCACAATAAAGAAATAAATGAGACATTTGAGTCAAAATATAACTGTTCAGTGAGCTATTAAGTAGTTTAAAGACTGGCAATCTAAATGAGGTTTTCATGGACGAGGCTCAACACCCTGCCGACATCTTCATAATTTCTTGTATAACCCTAACTTCAAAAACGGCCATTGCTAGCATGGCCCTGCACTCTACCCTAAGCCTTGACTCATGCAACACCGTATTCATTAAGAATTGCAAGACACCACTATTTCATGTCTTGAATATTCTATAAAAGTGTCATCCCATAGTCACTGAAAACTACTGACATGGCACTAGTCCACAAAAGTGCAGTAAAGCAGTCACCAAAAAATATAAACCGATAGCGCTAACGTCCCACATTATCAAAATCTATGAGAATTTTTTAAGAAGCAAGTTACTAATCACATGGACTCGCAGCAGCTGCACAGCTCAGAGCAGCACGGGTTTGGAGCAGGTCGCTCCTGCCTCTCGCAATAGCTTCATAATTACAACATAATACTGAATATAATGGAAGAAAAGCAAGACGCAGTATTAGTGCATACAGACTTGCAAAAGCTCTTGACAACTATGATCATGGTGACCAGCACATAAGATGCAAGTGAAAAGTAGTAACTGGACAAGAGGGCAGACAAAAAAGAAAAAAAAGAATAACATTTAACAATAAAATCAGAGGTTGTCACTGAAAATATTTTTCAAAAAACACAGTACTTGTCCTATTCTCTTTCTCATATGTAACATTAAGGCCATAAATCAAACCACCGTATCATCTTTTACACACGATACTAAGACTTGTATGTGAGTGACATCCATCGAGGACACAAAACACCTGGAAGCTGATGTCAATCAAGTCTTCCCGTGAGCCAATAACAACAATATGCCAGTAAGGACCAATTCAGTTACTCCACTAAGAAAAATTTGAAGAAATAAAGACTAGAATAAAAACTAAAACAAAATCGAATCCGTCAACAGAAAGTCTAACATGAACAACACAAGAGTGATAGAAGTGTTATCACATCCGCGTAGAAAACGAAAGCTGGATAAACAGAGCCTTCGCTTAAAAAAAGATACTAAACTAATGATGGTACTTTTCAAGCCATTTTCTCTCCAGGTTGGAATATTAGTGTACTCTAACAGCACTGTTTAAGGAAGGTGAAATTACTTGATTTGGGACCTTAAATGCTTCAATAAATAGTCAGGCAACTAAACTATTGGAAAAGCTTGAAGTCCCTCGACCTGTACTTTAAGGAATGTAAGTGGGGAAAACGCATTATAATTTCCACCTCGAAAATTTTATTGGGATTGGTCTCAAATCTGTACACATAAATCACTCCCTATGAGAGTCAGAGGATTGACAGATGGTGCAAAATACTCCCAATGCACAGCAGAGTGGTACAATGAATATACCAGGAGATAATCCATTAAATGTAAAGGGAGCAAGACTTTCCCTATCTTTTAACACAAGAGGGATTACAGACTTCTGGTGTTTTCAAGAGGGAAAGCTTAACAAGTTCCCCAAGTCAATTCCTAATCAGTCGGGCTGTGGTGCATCCACTGGATTCCGCATGGCTAATACCAAGTTCCAACAGGCGGAAGGTCTGGTCTGGGACCAGGCCGCGTGGGGCGTTGACCCCCGAAACAGACTACAGGTAATCTCCAGGTCACTCTTCCGTAAGCCTTCACCTCCTTTACAAATAATTGAAGCAAGAAATGAAGTAGCAGGGGCAGTGCTTTCTCAACAAGTAGATCCATGTCTTCATGAGAAAGCCTGGTAAGGTCTTTTAGGCAGCTCCTGATCAGCCAGGCTGTTGTGCTTACATTGGACTGCGTGCCACAAGCAGCAACTCGTGGGGGTTAATAATTGCCGGAAATATTAACAAGCAGACACCAGGTACATATTCCATAGGGCAAAGTTTCCCCGTGTTGACATGGCTTATATGTACAACCAGTTCTATTTCTATGCTGACATCTTAGCATAAAAAGACAAAAACAGAACAGTTGGCGGGTAAGTTCCAGTTACTTCACTGCGATTCCTTCACTAATTGCTTATTATTCATATATTCATAATTGTTATTTTTTCAATTAACAACTTAATTAAACACCTCCCACACGCAGTTTTTGACTTACATATTTATTTTTGTTCAGGAGGTTCATCAATATTAATATTTACTCGACTTCACTGTATCTGTTAAGAGTTCTAGGGATCATGGCCACCGCGCCCCGGGCTAACACCTGACCTCCAAAAATTAAAAAGAAAATATTACCGAAATACGAAGTGCTAAACACAGTATATACTAAATGTAAGTAGAACTTTTAATATTTACCCACCACTATATATGTTCGGGAAAGAAGAAAAGAATAGCAATCCTGCCAGTGTGTGAACCGTTTAACAGGCTTCTGTTTCACACTGGTATTTCAGGAGGGAAGAACCTCCCTGCGGTTCCTACAACCTGTTTTCAGGTCTTACCATTCCTCTATATCAGCGACTATTTATTACTTTATCTAGAAGATTTTTTATCATCATATGGTACAGGCCTGTATAGATAATAAATCAATTCAAAGATGTAAGCCACGAAACGGATGGGGTTTGAATCCATGGCAAGTGAGTAGCCAGGAGTTTTAGAACTTACTTCCCAATCGTGTCATTACGAGTTCGCAATGTCAACAGTATTACTTGTGCAGTATTTATGTCCTAGAAATATTTATAGGCAGGCCCCTGACCAAGCCTCAAGTCACGTGTCCCTGTTTGAACCCGGCACCTAGGCCGAGCCCTCTCTCAGATGCAAGGAGGCTTACCAGAGGGAAAGACGGACAGATGGGATGTGTCAGCCTGAAGATGACGCATTATAATTTCCACCACGATGCTCAAGGATGACACGCATAATCGTGAAGGGTTCCACATTTTAGTATATGTACTCGCTTCGGCAGTATAGCGAGTCAGTTAATTCAAAGATACATTTTACTCTAGCAAGAACCACTTTCCTTGGCTTGTTCCTAATATAAAATTATAAGGTATAAAGCTAGGGCAAAGCAGCACGAAATAGGTCACGTGGACTACTTCATCTTCACACTGTAATTTCAAACCCTCTCATCCAGTCCACGATACATCAATCCGCAAAAAGATAAAAAAAAAAAAAAAGTGAGAAGACGCAGTGTAGCAGCTACTGTATTTTATATGATAGTTGCATGGTGAAAACAAAAGCTACCTATGTTTCCTTGTCATATTCCATCACACAGGATGGGTTATATACATGAAATAATGGAATGTGTCAGCCTGAGCTGGGAGACTTCGCAACACTGATGAGAAAGAGGTGAAGGTGTGGGAGGTGAAGGAGGTAAAGGTGAGGGAAGTACAGGTAAGAGGTGAATATGAGGGATGGTAAAGGTGAGGGAGGTAAAGGTGAGGGAGGTTGAGAGCAAAGGATTTCCTGCAGCCATGAGTGACGATGAGAATAGTAATGTTAAAGTGAAGACAATAATGATAACATCTTCACACTTGAAGGTTCCACTGAAGACAATAATGATAAACAAGAGTGCAGCTTCAAGCACTTGAAGGTTCCACTGAAGACAATAATGATAAACAAGAGCGCAGCTTCAAGCACGAAGGTTCCACTGAAGACAATAATGATAAACAAGAGAGCAGCTTCAAGAAACTTGAAGGTTCCGCTGAAGACAATAATGATAAACAAGAGCGCAGCTTCAAGAACTTGAAGGTTCCACTGAAGAGAATAATGATAAACAAGAGCGCAGCTTCAAGCACTTGAAGGTTCCACTGAAGACAATAATGATAAACAAGAGCGCAGCTTCAAGCACTTGAAGGTTCCACTGAAGAGAATAATGATAAACAAGAGCGCAGCTTCAAGCACTTGAAGGTTCCACTGAAGACAATAATGATAAACAAAAAAGCAGCTTCAAGCACTTGAAGGTTCCACTGAAGACAATAATGATAAACAAGAGAGCAGTTCAAGCACTTGAAGGTTCCGTTGAAGGCACCAGAGTCTGGCTAATCAGAAATGCTTTGACGCAATTTGTCAAGTTCTCTCAAGATAGTTTAGGTCTTGTTGATAATTACAATTGTATTCGAAGGGCTGGTGTTGCAAATCCCTGGACACACCAGGTTTGTTGGGTTACTTCTAAGTACACCAGATGCACCTCCCTATACGTATGTTTGCAACCATCTGTGCCACACGCTTATGTAAAGTGTTTTTTTCCAGTGTGCAGGTTGGCACCAGTGCCTCAAATATTTCTAGGTCTACATCTTTCTCACCTGCACATCAGGGACTTAAATTTGACAATTTTTAGGCGTTCCGAATAGTTTGTTTAATTGAACTGATGCAAACAGCAACAGTCCAGTTGATCTAAATGATATACGAAGGACGTTTCCGGAGGCAACGCCACCGTGGCCCGCTCCCAAACTAGGCCTCATGGAGATCAAGGCTTGATCAATCAGGTTGTTACTCTAGCCGCACGCAATCCAACGTACAAACCACAACTTGGCTGGTCAGGCACTGATCTGAGGAACTTGTCCCGTTCAGGTTTGTTGGTAGTTCTCCTTATGCACGGAGAGAGAGCGTTGAGGAGTCGGGGACCTCTGACACTCTTCGAGTTCTCTTTCAGCGTACTCTTCGTGCCCCTGCTTTTCAGTGAAGGTATTATTGCACCATTTGTCAAGTTCTTGTCATACGGAGTGATTTCAGTGTTCAGGTTTAGGACCGGTCCCTTCAGTATTTTCCAAATGTAAATATAATTATGTTCCTGCATCACCTATACAGGAACATAATGCTCGGGTGTTGGCAAAAGGTGTGGGATTGAAAGGTAAAGAGGCTAACATAAAGTGGGAGTTGTCACAGTTGTTTTTTTCCTGATGACACTGTGCTTTTGGGAGATTTTGAAGGGAAGATGCAGAGGTTGGTGGACGAGTTTGGTAAGGTATGTAAAAGAAGGAAATTAAAAGTAACATAGGAAAGAGTAAGATGATGAGGATAAAAAAATTAATCAATGAAAGATTGGATATCAGATTAGAGGGAGTATGGAGGAAGTGAATGTATTGAGATATATGGGAGTGGACTTGTCAGCAGATAGGTCTATGAAACACGAGGTGAATCATAGAACTGATGAGGGAAAAAGGTGAGTGCTGCACTGAGTCGTCTGTGGAGACAAAGAACGTTATCCATGGAAGCAAAGAGAGGAATGTATGAGAGTAGTTATACCAGCACTCTTATATGGGTGTGAAGCATGGGTGATGAATATTGCAACAAGGAGAAGGCTGGAGGCAGTGGAGATGTCGTGTCTGAGGGCAATGTGTGGTGTGAATATAATGCAGAGAATCCGTAGTTTTGATATTAGGAGGATGGGGATTACTAAAAGTATTATCCAGAGGGCTGAGGAGGGGTTGTTGAGGTGGATGAGACATTTAGAGAGAACGGAACGAAATAGAACTTGGAGAGCGTATCTGTAATGGAAGGAGGACGGGGTAGGGGTCAGCCTAGGAAAGGATGGAGGGAGGAGGTAAAGGAGGTTTTGTGTGCGAGGAGCTTGGACTTTCAGCGTGTTAGACAGGAGTGGAGATAAGTGATTCTTATGACTTGACGTGCTGTTGGAGTATGAACAAAATAACATTCATGAAGGGATTCAGGGAAACTGGTTAGCCGGACCTGAGTCCTGGAGGTGGAAGTACAGTGCCTGCGCTCTAAAGGAGGGGTGTTATGTTGCAGTTTTTCTTAATTGTAGTGTGGGCTCGCCTCTGACAAGACAGTGATGGAATGAATGATTGATGAGTGTTTCTTTTTCGGGTCACTCTGCCTCGGTGAAGAACGGCTTATGTGTTAATAATAATAATAATAATAAATCACCTATATTGCAAGGAATATTGAGGAAGGAACGTGACGCATTTCCAGGCACTCAAAAAAGATGTGTTTCACAGCCCGGGGCTGCAATGGTAGAACCTTGCAAACTCATCACAGGTATACAAACAGCAAAACTTCACTGCACATTCTACAATTTTGCTCGCCTTAGACGGGACAGCTGGTGTACAGAACTATTTAGATCGACAGAGTTGGAGTGTCTTAAAGAGTATCAGAACTGATTTGAAATCTGGTTTGTTATCAAGCAGGTCTACCATTTACTTTGCAGGTGTGATAGCAGCAGTACTGTGTTCCCTGAAGAACTTAAGATATTCAACCATGGTTACCCTTGCATTTTACCTATTTCATTATGGAAGGCTAACATTGATTAAACTGTGTATTGTTATTTTTATTCATAATGTAAATATTATTTGCAGCAACAAATCTTCATTAAGCAGGATGTGGCGCACACGGCGGACTGCACGCCCCTAACACTAACAGGCTGAAAAATCATGCCAATAACCAGGAGGCTTGGTCTCGGACAGGGCAGGAAGGGGGATTACCCAGAATTTACTAACAGGTAGCGTCAGGGTTTTACCTGCAGTGGGGAGGAAGGGGAAGAGGGGAAAGTGTTCTGATGCTGACAATACTGTTTTGTTGGACTAACTTTTGTGCTGCACTTGAACACTTTAAACACTCTTCGACACGTTTCCGTTGTTTTCGCATGTAAATACCTAATCACGAAGGCTGGTGTATACATCACTTAAGACGGGTGTACTGCACACTCAACTAGCTGTGTTGTATACAGTGGCGCTCAACAACAGTCTGACTGGACTTTATCAATACAACACAATGAATACAAACCAGGTTCCTGCCTCAGCGTTCTCGGAGAGTAAACACAAACACACCTGAAAAGATGAAAATAAAATCTGTTTAGGTGTACAGTAATATTAGTAATTACAAAGCTTATAAGTCTTGGTCCCTTTATACATGCCTTACCTCTTGCTGTTATTTCAGTGATTAATTAGATTAAACGCTAACCCTCTGATCCTAGACGATGACAAGAGAGTCCATGAACAGTGTTTCTCTGCAGTTATCTTGTCTCTGGTAGACACAATCACCAACCACCCGGCGGCGGCGGGGACAATGGTGGCGAAGGCGACGGCAGAAGCGGTCTACTGGAGGCTGTTCCAGAGGTCAACGCATCCGCGGCCCGGTCCTCGACCAGGCCTACTAGTGGATCAGGGCCTTATCAACCAGGCTGTTACTGCTGGCCGCACATATTCTAACGTACGAACTACACAGCTCAGCTGATCAGGAACTGACTTTAGGTATCTGTCCAGTTCCCTCTTGAAGACAGCCAGGGGTCTATTGGTAATTTCCCTTATTTATAATGGCTGTTCAACAGTCTTGGACCCCGGACACTTACTGCGTTTTTCTTAATGTACTCATGACATCCCTGCTTTATACTCAGGGTTGAGAAATGCATCACTAATGTCAGAGACGGGATATACAGTAAGTTTAATTTTAATAATCATAGAACTGACTGGAAAAAAATAAACCAAGAGCTATCAGACATATCATGGGAATCAGACATGAGCACCTTAAATCCCCACCAGTGCCTAGAGAAGCTGAATACAGAAGCATACAAGGTATGTATGAAGCACGTACCATTGAGGAAACCCAGAAGATCAGATATAGAGAGAACGTAGGAGATGGTACAGAAGAAAACGGGTTATATGTTGCAACAGAGGAAAGACAGACTTAGCCGAGAGATCACTGAATTAGAGAAAAAACTTAGGATGTCATACCTAACCATATATATATATATATATATATATATATATATATATATATATATATATATATATATATATATATATATATAGCAAAAGATCACAGTAAACAGGTGATATCAAAATATGCAAGAAAACCACTATGAAAAAATAGAAGAATTCCAAGCGCTTTCGTGACTACTCACATTATCAAGGAACTATAACAGGAAACATGACAAGAAGGCTTATATAAGGGGCGAGACTACACCTCACAGTCACATCACACTAACAAAGACTACACCTCACAGTAGCGTAACATCGCACGACTCTGTGAAGAGGAAAATAAGAAAGGACCTGAAACTCTTCCCAAGAATTAAGATTAGTCCAATTTATTATTAAATTCTTCCCAAATTTTATTAATTATAAATGAATCCAATTTATATAAACAAAAAGAAATATTCATATTATTTTCAAAACTGCTTTTAATGAAACATGATTCTATTATATTTCTCTCAACCATGGACTTGCTTGATACAACCTTCTCAGCATTTTGAAAATCAATTGGATGGTTAAAATCTCTCACATGAATAAATAGAGCATTAGAATCTTGTCCAGTTCTAATGCTATATTTATGTTGTTTTAATCTTAGTTCAAGACTTTTACCAGTTTGACCAAAATAAACTTTATCGCATATTTTACAGGGAATCTTATAGACACATCCGTCAGCATTTTGGGGGAATTTTTATCAAAAGTCTTTTTACTGTATCAAGATTTTTAAATACAACTTTGATATTAAAATTCTTAAGAAAGGAAGGCATATCAACCAAGTTTTCATGGTAAGGAGAACCAACATATTTTTGGTTGAATAAGGTTGGTTGTCCTTTTGGATTGTAAAAAGTATTCCTAGCTATTTTAAAAGATTTATCAATTATGTTTCTTGGGTATTTTAAATCATTAGCTATTTCATAAATTTTAGAGATTTCTTCATCTATGAACTCTGGACTACAAATACGTAAAGCTCTCAAAAACATTGAAGAAAAAACCGACACTTTAACTCTATCTTGATGTGAAGAGTAATAGTGTACATAGAACAATTATTTGTAGGTTTTCTGTAAATTTTAAATTTAAAATCAATGTTGCCCTTAATAATAAAAACATCTAGGAAGGGCAATGAGTTATTTACTTCAAATTCAACAGTAAAATTTATAGAATGAGCTAAGCTATTTAATTTAACAAGGAAATGGTTTATATCTACTTCCTTAGGCATAAGGCACAAAATATCATCAACATATCTATACCACTTAGCTCTATTGGGAAGGATAGTGTTAAGCAATCTTGTTTCGAAAAATTCCATATATAAGTTACTAAGAACAGGTGAAAGAGGATTTCCCATTGCCATACCAAACTTCTGAGTGTAAAACTCATCATTAAATACAAATTTTGCATCAACAATACAAAGTTTAATAAGTTTAATGATAGTAGGAACTGGCAATGGTAAATCATAATTAACCAGTTCTTCAGATAAAAACCTTAGTAAATCATCAACTGGAACTTTTGTAAACAAGGAGGTAACATCAAAACTAACCATATTGAAATCATTTAAATCAGTCAAGGTGCTTAATTTATCAACTAAATCTAAGTTGTTTTTAACATTAAAATTAGAAGTAGATATAAACCATTTCCTTGTTAAATTAAATAGCTTAGCTCATTCTATAAATTTTACTGTTGAATTCGAAGTAAATAACTCATTGCCCTTCCTAGATGTTTTTATTATTAAGGGTAACATTGATTTTAAATTTAAAATTTACAGAAAACCTACAAATAATTGTTCCTATGTACACTATTACTCTTCACATCAAGATAGAGTTAAAGTGTCGGTTTTTTCTTCAATGTTTTTGAGAGCTTTACGTATTTGTAGTCCAGAGTTCATAGATGAAGAAATCTCTAAAATTTATGAAATAGCTAATGATTTAAAATACCCAAGAAACATAATTGATAAATCTTTTAAAATAGCTAGGAATACTTTTTACAATCCAAAAAGGGACAACCAACCTTATTCAACCAAAAATATGTTGGTTCTCCCTTACCATGAAAACTTGGTTGATATGCCTTCCTTTCTTAAGAATTTTAATATCAAAGTTGTATTTAAAAATCTTGATACAGTAAAAGACTTTTGATAAAAATTCCCCAAAATGCTGACGGATGTGTCTATAAGATTCCTAAAATATGGATAAAGTTTATTTTGGTCAAACTGGTAAAAGTCTTGAACTAAGATTAAAACAACATAAATATAGCATTAGAACTGGACAAGATTCTAATGCTCTATTTTTCATGTGAATTTTAACCATCCAATTGTTTTCAAAATGCTGAGAAGGTTTATCAGCAAGTCCATGGTTGAAGAAATATAATAGAATAATGTTTCATTAAAAGCAGTTTTGAAAATAATATGAATATTTCTTTTGGTTTATATAAATTGGATTCATTTATAATTAATAAAATTTGGGAAGAATTTAATAATAAATTGGACTAATCTTAATTCTTGGGAAGAGTTTCAGGTCCTTTCTTATTTTCCTCTTCACAGAGTCGTGCATGTTCGCTACTGTGAGGTGTAGTCTTTGTTAGTGTGATGGACTGTGAGGTGTGTCTCGCCCTTATATAGCCTTTTGTCATGTTTCCTGTTATAGTTCCTTGATAATGTGAGTAGTCACGAAAGCGTTTGGAATTCTTCTATTTTTTCATAGTGGTTTTCTTGCATATATATATAATATATATATATATATATATATATATATATATATATATATATATATATATATATATATATATATATATATATGTTGTGCCGAATAGGTAAAACTTGCTATACTGGCTTAAATAGCAACGCTTCCTTTTGCCGAATAAGGAAGCGAAAATTTTGTATGCAATAATTTCGCAAAAATCATTCTGAAACTAACCAAAAAAAAATATTTCATTGTGTTTGTTTATTATTAAGTTACTGTAAACTTATCTAAAATATATTTAGCTGGATTAGGCTAAATTAAATTGCGCTTGTTATAATAAGGTTAGGTAAGTTTTCTAAGGTTTTTTTTGGTGCAAAATTATTAATATTTACATTAACATAAATGAAAAAGAAATATATCTTTAAAAGTATAAGAGAATATTTTAGAAAGGACTTAATTTTAAATGAGTTCTTTCTAATTGACCAGTTTTTACCTATTCGCCACACACACACACACACACATATATATATATATATATATATATATATATATATATATATATATACAGTAGATAGCCAGCAGACAGTAATCATGCAATGCCCACGAGTCGTTTAGAATGCTTAACAATTCAGGAACGAGCGAGTGCATCTTGACGCAGATTCGAAGCCTGCTCTGGTTTAAGATAATGTTTGTAAATAATTTCTATCGTTTGTGAACTGTTAAGCATTCTAAGTATCTCTATTTCAAGAATACTTTCGAACCTCAGCCTGAAGCTAGACTTCATTGTTGACAGCGTGGTCAACCCGGCTGTTGCAGCCAGTGGCCTGCAGGGCTGCATAGACATACCCTGGTTGATCAGGTAGTGAGCAAGTAGACCAGTTTCCTCTTTAAAACTTCTTTGTTATGGTAATATTTTTTTTTATATCTGCTGGTGAGTTACCTGTGACATACACGAGACTGGCAGTGGGCTCTCGGGCAGAGGCCAAGCTTCCTTGTTCATACCTGGTTGATGAGTGTTGAACCACTGATGCTCATACTCTGACGCCCTTACTCTCCACTAGGTTCATCTACACTTTATCTCTCACTTCGTAAGTTATGACAGTGTGCACATTGAAGATTTGGATGAAAATATTTAGTTTTGTTTCTTTTTTATTTTCAAAATGTGGGATTTCTAAGGCATTATCAAGATGGCGCTATTTACTTAAGAGTTGCAGGTACAGCAAATGCTATTACCAGCAGCGCAATACCGCTGGATTCACCTGCAAGTTGGTAATACACAAGCAGTGTGTTTCCTGGTGTGCTTGAGTCACTGCCATGATACACCTTGGGTGCCGCCTACACCGGTGTTTCAACAATGTCTCGCAACTGAGAGTCGTAGTCATTAGTCACAAGAAACATTGCCCAGCTGGCTCTAGAGTGCTAGTATCTGTCGTCACTTACACGACGCCAAGACTAAGTAGATACCCAACAAGTATATTTGTATTATCATCAAATATTATTTAACATTTATCATTAAGACCATATTAGTGCTGTTGTGTGGACGAAGCATTAGTATAATAAGTACACTAACATTGTTATATTCACGGGGAAGTGCTAATTCTGAGACTTATCGGTGCCTGAGGAATATCAGGTAAACAGGCTTAATTCAAACAAAGGAAAGACAACAATGTAACCCTGTCTTAAAGAGAAATTACCAACAGATCCAAGAAATCAGGAAGAGCTTGAAAAGATCCTCCGGTGGTGTTTTGCTGGACTTCATGCTACAAGCACCAAGAACATGAAAAGATGCCATCAACCAGGAAGTTTAGTCTGGCACCCAGCCACGGGGACGATGATCCCTGGAACCATCAACAAGTAAGGGAAGCCGGGGACATCATACCTACTCAGCCACTATTTGTGTGTTGTGACTGTAGCCTCTATTTCTACCCGCTGAGTGACTCGTGCTCCCTCCACCTGGATGCTCTCCCATATTTATTTCCTCTCTGGACTCCCTCTCTGCTTGTACTACTGGCAACCCATCACTTTTTTCCCCACATCTAGACTACACAGGGTTATAGTGCTCTCATAACACAAGAAAACATTTTATAGGCTAACCATAAAAAATATAAACTACTGGCAAGCTAATTTTCAAGAGTTAGTCGGTAATGATTAAAAATGGTTGGCGAGATCATTAAGGCTTATACTGGTTATCAAGCAGAAGGCTTGGTCAGAGAACGAGCCACTTTAGGCGTTGACCCCATGAAACCCCAGTACACTACCCACACTAGGAAGGAGTAATTTGCCTGTAGATGATTCAGGGATCCGTGCCCCAGCGGCTTGATCAGTCACGTTATTGGTGCTTGCTGCACGCAGTCCAATGTTGTCTGATCGAAAATATATCTGTGGTTTACCTATGAAAAATTCCAGGGGTTACTACCCTCACGGCCTCCCGGTTGGCCTGATTAATTAGGTTACTGAACAGCATGTAGTCCACGAGGCACCACAGCTTGACTGATCAGGAAGTGACGAAAAATGACCAATTTTCCTTTTGAAGACAGCTAAGAGTTTGTTGGTACTTCCTTTAAAAACTGATTAACTTTCCACTGAAGCATAATTCCACAAACAGTATATACACAGTTCTTAAGAACAATTCCAAATGTGCTCTCAGATACAACATAAAAGTCAGTTCATTAATAGTTCGAGTTCAAAGTAAAACTACAGCGTATGTGCCAGTGATATGACTCACCTGACGAATAAAACTTTGTGAAGCAAATCCACCTCGTAGTGGTCCTGCGGGTTGACCCCACTACTTCCCCTCGCTCCTTCCACTATCACAAGCCCCTTCCTGCTCCTCCCCTCCGCAACCTATCCCCACTGGGGTTCAACACAACGCCACCAACATTTTACCCAAAGAACAACACAACACAGCAGAAAGCTAACTTGTGCAGAAACTTGCGAAAACATTTTACAATAAGATTAACTATAACCAAGTCATCTACCATAGAATACTATGTCAACCTGTTATAGCCGTTTCTGGCTTGTATTTGCCTGTATTTATCTTTAACACATTACAAGACCATTATTACTATTACTGCTTCTACCTTTTCTACTACTACTTTGCCCTCCCTTCGCCCCCTTTCTTCTCTGGTGGATTAACTACTTCCCTACTTTCTACCAATAATAATACTACTTCCACTAGCATTACACTACCACTGCTTCTGTTTCCTCTTCCTCCTCCCCATCGCTGTCCTCCTCGCCTATGTATACCGGCTCACTCTTCTGGCAGTGTGACCTGTAAATGGTCCAAGACGGACCGAAACGTCGCCTAAGCTTTCTCTCAATATGGGGGTTAACTATGTATTGTTAAAGTCACGGTATTGTGCTATTTTTTTTAAAGCACCTTTAAGTACGGTTTTCTATAAAAGTATTGTTCATATCCGGCTAGTATAAGCTTGAGAACTTTAATAATGAGGTCTAGGGTAACTATTGCATACATCGAAATTAACGTAACCCGGAATTATAGTATCCTTCACACAAGACAGTACATATATTCATAAATTTATTTCCTATAGTTGTATAGCAGTATATTAACTGTAATCTTAGGCACAGTTATTATATATATATATATCAGATAATTAAAGTACTAGCAGCAATTAGTTGCACATTTTTGCACTTTACCATGTAGGAGAGTACTTGAAAGTATTAGAATAAGTAATGTATGCATTTAGTGTGTGTACTCAGCACAGGTCAGTGATAAAACCACATCTCATACTCAGGGAGGCACAAGCACAGCTTGCTTGAACAATGAACGACCAGTTCGCCCAACAGCAAAGCACAAAGGAGTCATAAGTATCGTGAAACAGCAGGAAAAGGAAGAGACAAAATCAACCTAACTGGGAATAATCAGCACATCCTCATCAAAGCTACAAAACTCCTAAATTACTGAATCTGAGTTCAGCAACTTCCAAACCACGATTACTGCAGTGAGTAGATGCCAGTCTGAGCAAGTTAGATCGAGGGTTAAACTCTGGACTTGGATCACACTCAAGTGTCTCACGACACAACCTCAAACTGTTAAAATTCATACCTACCACAAATGAATCTACACTACAAGAGCAGAGAACAAAGTTCTCACAGATGGTGATTAGGCAGACAGAGCAGTCATCTCGTCCGAGGGAGGACGATTGCAGCAGACGCAGGCGTGAGGCGAGGTCCGCTCCGAGCTTGACACACGTTCCAGAGTGCATCATAAAAGGCAAACATGGGAACAAGCGTGTAGCTGAGTGGGACAGCAAATAAGAACCTCGAATCTGCCAGCACAAAGTGTAGTGTGAAACATCTTACCTGATAGCGTAGTTAAATATATAAAGCAAATACTATAAAGCATAATATTTTCGTTTCAACTATTAATGAAAATAACATTTGCAATATATAAAACATGCACGTGTGTATGTTATCAGAAGACACAACAAACATGAAGTAATGAAATGTGATGAATATGCATAGGATTGTTGGGTAGCACCACTCATCCTGTGAGTGTAGTGAGTCAACATAGCACCATAAAGACAATATTATGTAGCACCAGTCATCCTGTGAGTCAACATAGCACCATAAACACAATATTATGTAGCACCAGTCATCCTGTGAGTCAACATAGCACCATAAACACAATATTATGTATCACCAGTCATCCTGTGAGTCAACATAGCACCATAGACAATATTATGTATCACCAGTCATCCTGTGAGTCAACATAGCACCATAGACAATATTATGTAGCACCAGTCATCCTGTGAGTCAACATAGCACCATAGACAATATGTAACACCAGTCATCCTGTGAGTCAACATAGCACCATAGACAATATTATGTAGCACCAGTCATCCTGTGAGTCAACATAGCACCATAAAGACAATATTATGTAGCACCAATCATCCTGTGAGTCAACATAGCACCATAGACAATATTATGTAGCACCAGTCATCCTGTGAGTCAACATAGCACCATAAAACAATATTATGTTGCACCAGTCATCCTGTAGTCAACATAGCACCATAAAGACAGTACTGGTATATGCATAACATTGCAAATAATTACCATACCACTGGCAAAATCAACGTCACCCCGGTTGTATCAATCATGTCGCACTACCTAACAAACTCGTTCCTCCCCCTTTCCCCCCCACTTACTTGGGGCTGTGTGCGACCAAAGTTTTATTGATAAAAATCATCAACCGGGTTTGGGCCCTTTTGGTCTAAAAACCCGGCCAAAAAGGAACCCGGGGCCACAGGAAACCTTTAAAAAAAAAAATTTATTTGCCGAAAACCGGGGTATTTTTTCTAAAATGACACGACCTTTAGTTACAATATCCCCCTATTGTTCAAAATTTTGGGGTTTCCCCTTCTATATTTTGAAGTCTGGTACATTTTAAAAATTGGTAAGAGTGGGGGGGTGATTATCTTCCCCCTTCAAACACCCAATTTTTGTTTTTAAACCCGCGTGTCACACAACCTTTTGAATCACTCTATTATTTTTTTTTTACTTTTCTTACAAACCTGCTTCATCTAAAGCATTTTTTAATTTAAGGTCTCTCAACTCTTCAAAAATGAGTGTTTTAAGAAGGAATTTGGGGGTTTTTAAAAAAGTACCTTTTGGGCGGGTATTTCCCCGGGTTCGTGGGGTAGGACCAACAGCCGGGGGATCAGGTCATCCACTAAAAGTCCTGGTCATGGGCGGGCCCCGGGGCATTAACCCTTGAACAACTTCGGGGAGACTTCCCAAACACTATTACTGAAAGTGTTAGTTTTAAGCCGATCAGAAGAGGAATTCTCAGGTTATCATGTGGAAACTTTTGAAAAAAAATGAAAAAACTAATCGAGCACCGGGAATGTTTGAAGTCCCCGATCTGCACTCCTTTTGGGAAGTAGGCAACAAAAATTTTAATCTACTCCAGGAAAAACCCCGGGGGGATGGGTCCCCCAAATCTAAAAACACACACACACACACACACAAATCATTCCCCATGAAAATAAGTGGTTTTTGGAAAGGGGCCCCAAGATTTTTAAAGGTTCAACAAGTGTGAAGGGACTAAGATTTTAATACCCCCCAAAACACCAGTGTGTACCACCACATCCCCCCCCCACCATGCTGCACACACCCCCTGTGTTTCCAAAACACCCACCACCATGCTGCCCCACCAGTGTGCCACCTACTTACCCACCACCATGCTTTAAACCAGGGGAAAACCCTTATCACCCACCACCATGCTGCACACACCAGGGGTCTTACCCCCCATTACCCACCACCATGCTGCACACACCCCTGTGTCCACCTTCATCACCCACCACCATGCTGCCCCAAAAAAACCAGTGTGTACACCCCATTACCCAAACCATGCTTTTCCCCCCCAGGGGCTTACCTCATTACCCACCCAAAACCTGCTGCAACACCAGTGTATTAAAACCCTTTTTACCCACCACCATGCTGCACACACCAGGGGTACTTCCTTCATCACTCCCCCAATTCCCACCCCGTTTTTACTTTCCACCCATCACCCACCACCATGCTGAAAACCCCTGTGTTTTCCCTTATCACCCACCACCCCTGCACACAACCCGTTTCCCCTTATCACCCCACAAAACCTTTCCCACCAGTGTGCCTTTTTTACCCACCACCATGCTGCACACACCAGTGTGTACTTACCCACATCACCCACCACCATGCTTGGAAAAAACCATGTGTCTTTTTCCCCTTACCCACCACCATGTTGCACACACCAGTGTGTACTTACCTACATCACCCACCACCATGCCAAAAACCCGTGTGTACCACCCCCATCACCCACCACCATGTTTAAAAAACCAATTTTTTACTTACCCACATCACCCACCACCATGCCACACCAGTTGTCCCCCATCACCCAAACCATGCTGCACACACCAGTGTGTACTTACCTACATCACCCACCACCATGCACACACCAGTGTGTACTTACCCCCCATCACCCACCACCATGTAAAACCAGGGGTACCCCTTCCCATTACCCACCACCATGCTGCACACACCAGTGTTTTACCCCCATCACCCACCACCATGTTGCACACACCAGTGTGTACTTACCCCCCATTACCCACCACCCATGCTGCACACACCAGTGTGTACTTACCTACATCACCCACCACCATGCTGCCCCACCAGTGTGTACCCTTTTTACCCACCACCATGCTGCACACACCAGTGGTACTTTCCCTTTTATCACCCACCACCATGCTACACCAGGGAAATTTTCCACATCACCCCCCCCCATTTCCCCACCAGTGTGTACTTTTCCCACATCACCAACCCCCCTGCTGCACACACCAGGGGTACCACCACATTACCCACCACCATGCTGCACACACCAGGGGTACTTTTCCCACATCACCCACCACCATGTTGCAAAATTGTACTTACCTTACATTACCCAGACAGTACTGGTATATGCATAACATTGGGAAAAAAACCAACCACTGGCAAAATCAACGTCACCTTTTGGGAAACAATCATGCCCCCTACCTAACAAACCGTTCCGCCTTTCCCCCCACTTCCCCTTGGGGCTGTGTGCGCCAAACAGTTTTATTGATCAAGCCCTAAAAACCGGTGGCCTTGTTCTAAAAAACCCGGTCACGAAGACAGTAACCCCAAAAGTCTAAGGGAAAAAACCTTTTTAAAAAAAAAATTTTTTTTGCCAAAAAAAACCCGGATATTTTTTTCAAAAAAGACGCCCCCTTTTGTTACAATATCCCCCTATTGTTCATAACTTTAAAGGGATTCATTCTATATTTCAAATCTGGGACATTTTAAGTTGGAAAAGTGCGGGGGGGGGGATTATCATTTCTTCAAACACCGCACTTTGTTGCTACACCAGGGTCACACAACCTAAAAGGGAAACACTTTTATTATTTTTTTTTCATTTTTAGTAAACCTGCTTCATTTTGGGAGGTTTGGTTCATCAGGTCCCCAACTCTTCAAAAAGAGTGTTTTTAAAAGGAATTGGAAAAATTTTTTTAAAAACAGTACCTGATGGGCTGTGGTATTTACACTGGAGTTCGTGCGGCTGGGGCCAAAAAGCCTGGTTACCCCCATCCACAAAAAATCCGGTCAGGGGGCCCGGGGGGGTTAACCCTTTAAAAAACATTTGGGGGGGATTCCCCCACAACACTTTAAATGAAAGTGTTAGTTTGAAGCCGATCAGAAGAGGAATTCCAGGTTATCATGGGGAAACTCTTGAAAAAAAAATGAAAAAAACTAATCGACCCCGGGGGAAAGTTTGAAGCCCTTTTCGATCTCCCCCTTAAACGTAGGAACCCCAACATTATAATTCCCCCCGGGGAAAATTCTGGGGCGATGGGTCCAAGTCACACCCCCCACACACACACACAAACCCAAAAATTTCCCATGAAAATAAGTGGCTTGGGGGGGCGCAATGATTCCCCCAAAAGGAAAATTCAACAAGTGTTAAAGGGACTAAGACTTTTCAATCCCCCCCCTTGACTGTTTAAAGAGAACTGGAAAATTTTCCTCAAGTCAGTTTCTGATCAGTTGGGCTGTGGGCCCCTGGACGGGTGCATTTGGGGCCCCTCAGCCAAAACAGGGTTTGGCCGGATCCGTGCCACGGGGAGTTGCCCTTTTCGGAAACCCCCGGGTCCAATAGGAATTTTTCTTCCGTAAAATATATATTAATAAAAAATTTATACTAAAAAAAAAGGGGGGAATTTTAAATTTAAAAAAGTAACTCGAGTCCGGCATTTAATCCGAAAAAAAACAACCGGGTTTTCTTCCCCTTTTCACAAGCTTGGGAGTTTTGGGAAAAAAAATTTTCGAGAAAGGGGAAAAAACCCGGGAGGCTGGGGGGGGGGGCGTGGGGGGACCTTTCCTGGACGCTTAAAGGCGATACCAAAAACCCGCGCCCACCCTTCTACAACGCACTTTGGGAAAAAACCCCCTGGTTGTGAAATTAGTGTTTGTCTAGCGATTTTGGACGGAGGATCAAATTTTTAAATTAAATGAACCCCTAGTACGGTTTTAGCGGTTTTCACACACACTTAATAATAATAAAACCAACAAATTTACTGTCCGATTGGGTTTTATGTATTCAACCTCAACATTTGTACATCTAGACATAAATTTAAAAAAGAAAAATTTTTAATCAATCATTAATAAAGTGTAAATTTTTCTTTTTTTCGAGTCGGTGTTTTGTAACCTTTTAAAAGCCCTTTTTGGGGCCCTTTGGGGGGGCTGGAGTCTAGCCCTTTTTTAAGCCAATGGATAATCCAGCAGTGAACAAGTGCACAAGGATACATGCCCGTCCAGTAATGTAGTGCTGACCCCGGGTATACCTCTCCGGGGATACCAGAAAACCCCGATGTGTACACATTATTATTACAATCAAACCCAAACGCAAACCCCACAAGAGCCCCAAAAGCGTTTAAGGGGGAAATTTTTTTGTGTGCTTTTGCTAGAGCAAAAATAAAGGGTATAAAAAGGGGGGGTTTGGGGGGAATCAGAAAAGGGGGTGGGGAGTGTTAAAGGAAAGTAAAAAAAGTCGGTGTAATAAAGCAGTCACAAAAAAGGGAGGGGGGGCTGTGGGGGGTTTCAGCGAGGGGGGGAAAATAATGTAGGGGGGTTTGAGCGATGACGACGAAGGAGGTAAACCCTGTGTGCTCGCTCGTAGACGAGAAAAGTCGATTAGTATATGACAAACTGATCTTTGTACCTGTTCCCCGGGCCCGATATCTTTTTCCCACCTTCACTGGAGAAGTCAACACTGAACTCTACCGGGGAAACGAGAGATCACAAGTGATCCCAAGCATCACCAAAAAATTTTCATTATCCACCCCATTATTTTTCTGGCTTTAATAACTTTTGTCTTATGTTCTTTTTTAAAAGGCATGTCAGCTGACATTACTACACCCAGGACCGTCACATGTTCCCCGTTCTATCTGGTGGTCCTATTGCTTTTTTTTTTACAGTACCCTTTTTTATTTTTTTATTATATCACACTGCACTCGCTAGTTTATGATTTTTTAAAACCCAGAAAAAAAACTATAGTGGTAATAACAACTAAAAAATTTTTTTTTATATATTTTTGTATCAAAATTAAAAAAAATTGAGCGTGAAGACTTAAAACCAATACCCCAACAAACTAATAATAAAATAATAATAATAATAATAATAATAATAATAATAAAATTTTTAGTAGTAGTAGTGGGTTTAACTTCAGATAAAGTGTGTTTTCAAATCAAAGGGGGGAAACACCGCATCACTGTCAGGCATTTACTGGTAGTATACCGGTGCTCACTTTTAGTCACGTGCAAATATTCAAAAAATGGAAAAAGCGTTTGAAGAAAGTACCTGATAAACCAAGTTATGATGGATATTTAGGTTTAAAATACAAGTAGAAAAAACAACTGAAAAAGCATGGTAAAATTACAAAAAACTAATAAAGCCAATCACATTGCCAGTTTTTTGGTTTAAAAAACCGTGTGTATGACGCCCCAAAAAAAGGGGGAGGCAGAAATATTGGGGGAAAATTTCCTACTAGGTTTTTTAAGGCGGTTGTGATGACCCGCTCAGAGAAGCTGTTAGTCATTTTCCCAAACCCCCTTCCCGGGTTACCTGTTCACCCATTTAAAAAATTAGCACCCCGGGTTGACCGCCAGTACCGGGGGAATGAGAATTAAAGAGGAGGGGGGAGGGGCTAGAACACTGAACACTGAGAACTGGGTTAATAAAATTTTATTTTTTAAATTTTACATTATTCTGAAAGGCTTTTTTTAAAAGGAAAAATATTTTACACAAAAGAATAACAAAAAAAATGTGAACTGAAAATTTTTCACTTGGCTAAATACACAATGTGTTGAGAATACAAGTTGCAATAGGTGGCTGCAACTTTTTAAAAATATCTACACTTACAAAAAACTGAGACGACTTTTGGGGCCGTCCGGGGCATTGGGGGCACGGGGGCCCAAATTTTTTTTATTTCGCAAGTGGGGGGAATTTAGAACACATTGCATCTTTTATACATATGAAGCACTAAACCCGTATGGGTCACACTGCCCGGGAAATGGGAAGGGTGAGGGGGAAGCTGGTTTAATCTGAGGAAGAGGATAGCTAGAAATCCCTGGATCAAGAGCTCTTCAACTTCAATACACCCCTATTTGAAGGGAATACAAATTGGACCCCCAATGTCAACCACAAAGTAGCATGTGTGAGCGTGGCGGTGTGAGCGTGGCGGGTGAGGGGGGGCGGTGTGGGCGTGGCGGGTGAGGCTGCGAGTTACGGGGCCGGTTGCTCCCTCATAAATTAGCCCCGGGACCCCGGGCCCGGGCCCCTGCACCACCGCAGGCACAGTTAAATATTTTACTGGCGGGGGGGAGTATAGTGATTTAATCCAGTTTGTACCCTTCATTACCCACCACCATGCTGCACACACCAGTGTGTACTTACCTTCATCACCCACCACCATGCTGCACACACCAGTGTGTACTTACCCCCCATCACCCACAACCATGCTGCACACACCAGGGGTACTTACCACATCACCCACAACCCTTTCCCCCAGTGTGTTTCTTACCCCCATCACCCACCACCATGCTGCACACACCGGGGGGTACTTCCACATCACCCACCACCATGCTGCACACCCCGGGGGACTTACCACATTACCCACCACCCGCTGCCCCACCAGTGTGCCACCTTCATCACCCACCACCATGCTGGTTGTGTACTTACCACATTTACCACCATGCTGCACACACCAGGTTTCTTCCTTCCCCCACCCCCCCCCATGCTGCACACACCAGGGGCCCCTTCCCCCCATTACCCACCACCATGCTGCACACACCAGTGTGTACTTACCCCCATTACCCACCACCATGCTGCACACACCAGGGGTACTTACCTTCATCACCCACCACCATGCTGCCCCCCACACCAGTGTGTCCACCTTCATCACCCCCCCCCCATGTTGCCCCACCAGTGTGTACCCCCCTTCATCACCCACCACCATGCCAAAACCAGTGTGTACTTACCTTCATCACCCACCACCATGCTGCACACCAGTGGTGTACTTACCTACATCACCCCAAAAACCTGCTGCACACACCAGGGGTACTTACCTTCTTTTCCCCCCCATGCTGCACACACCAGTGTGTACCCTACATCACCCACCACCATGCTGCACCACCCGGGGGACTTTCCTCCCCTTTCCCCCCCCATGTTTCCCCCCCAGTTTTGTACTTACCTACATCACCCCCACCTGTGCACACACCAGTGTGTCCACCCCCCATCACCCACCACCATGTTGCACACACCCAGTGTGTCTTCCTACATCACCCACCCCCCCTTTCCCCCCCAGTGTGTACTTACCTACATCACCCACCACCATGCTGCACACACCAGTGTGTACTTACCTACATCACCCCCCCCCCCTTTCCCCCCCCGTGTGTACTTACCCCCCATCACCCCCCCATGCTGCACACACCAGTGTGTCCCACCTACATTACCCACCCCATTTCACACACCAGTGTGTACTTACCACATCACCCACCACCATGTTGCACACACCAGTGTGACTTCCCATTACCCCCCCCCTGCCACCAGGGGTACTTACCTACATCACCCCCCCCCATGCTGCACACACCAGTGTGTACTTACCTTCATTACCCACCACCATGCTGCCCCACCAGTGTGTACTTACCCCCCATCACCCACCACCATGCTGCACACACCAGTGTGTACTTTTTCCCACATCACCCACCACCATGCTGCCCCACCCCTGTGTACTTACCTAAAAACCCACCACCATGCTGCACACACCAGTTGTACTTACCTTCCCCCACCATGCTGCCCCACCAGTGTGTACTTACCCCCCATCACCCACCACCATGTTGCACACAACCGGTGTACCCACCCCCCATTACCCCCCCTCTGCCCACACCAGTGTGTACTTACCTACATTACCCACCACCATGCTGCACACACCAGGGGTACTTTCCTACATTACCCACCCCCCTGCTGCACACACCAGGGGTCTTACCCCCCATTACCCACCACCATGCTGCACACACCAGGGGTCTTACCTACACCCAACCCCCCTGCTGCACAAAAACCCGTGTGTCCTTTCCCCTTTTCCCCCCACCATGCTGCACACACCAGTGTGTAATTTTTCCCACATTACCCCCCCTGCTGCACACACCAGTGTGTAAAACCCCCCATCACCCCCCCCCCATGTTGAAAAACCCGTGTGTACTTACCCCCATCACCCACCACCATGCTGCCCCCAGTGTGTACCCCTACCCCACCCCCCTGTTAAAAAACCAGTGTGTATTTTTCCCAACATCACCCACCACCATGCTGCACACACCAGTGTGTACTTACCTTCCCCCACCCACCACCTGCTGCACACACCAGTGTGTTTCCCCACACACCCCCCACCATTTGTGTGCCCACCCCCATCACCCACCACCATGCTGCCCCACCAGTGTGTACTTACCTCATCAACCAAAACTATGGGGGAAAAGAGGCATGTTGCTCAATCCACTTCAATTTATTGTATTTCCCCAATCGTCATACAAAAGGTGAATTTGTGTTATTTTCGCACTCTAACCCCATTATCTTTTTCATGTATTTTGAGTTCAAAAATTACCTCCAAAAAACTGCAAGCCAGTGCCTATATTAGTAGGAAAAACCGTTTTGGGGATTAGCTGTTATCTTCCTCTGTATACAGATAAGAGTGACAAAAAATTTTTTACTAAATATCTTTCATATGAAAATAAATTAAAAAAACCGATCGTGCACTTTCTAGAAAAGGAGGAAAGGGGGGAAAAGCCCCCCAATGATTGATGTGCATTCCCCCATAGTTAGGGAAGGGGAAAAAGTTCCAGTTTTTCAAAAATACTACAGAACATTGTCAACACAGGTTCTGGGGATAAAGTAAGAATGGTCGGGGGTGAGCAAGACTGTCTCCCCATGAGCTAAAGTATTCGTCGGGGTTTGTTCTTAAGAGTTGGGGGAGAAAAATTTTCCCTTTTTGCCATGGTTTAGTCCAGCCCCCGGACTTCCGATGTATTTTTTAGAACAATGACCATCAACACAACAAAACTTGTTATCGGGGGGATCATACCGATTAAAAAAGCAGGGGTGCACCATCTTTTTAATCCATATTAACACAACACAAAAAAAAAATTGTCAACGCAATATAAACAAACTTACAAAATTTCCCCCCAAACGTTTGACAATTATAGCCTTTGGGAATTGCACAAAAAATTTTAAAAAATTTAAACTATAAAGTTAAAATGAATCTTTTTTTAATTCCCCCAGTCTTCCCCATCTTAAGAGGCCTAATCTGATCATTATTTTTTTTTTGGGGTTTTTGATTTTCCCCCTTTTCCCGAGATTTCACATTTTTTCCAGGAGTTATTGCAACAATGAATTTGCATCCTGTTTGTTTTTAAAAAACAGTCTTTGTTTTGAAAGGAAAGACCTCACGCTCTGCTTTAAAATCAACACATTTATTCCTGTACTTTTGCAAGTTTTAAAAAAGAGGACATGATGTGACTGGAAATAAGGGGAATGTTTTAAAAAAGGCGTTCAAGATGGGGAGCAGCGTCACATTCAAACACGAAGCAGTGGTTTAGTGTTTTTTTTTTTTGTTGCTGCCACTGAGCGTTGTGGACAGAAATAAAATTAAAGAAAAAAGGCAAAACCCGTGACTGCAACAATAAAACATAACCCCCACATGGGGCTTTTGACGTTCCGGTCCGACAAGACCATGAACTGGGGGAATTTTTATTAGTTAAAGGCCTTTGGGGCCGGGGAAAGTCCTGATAGGTTTTATTCTTTTAGAAACTAAATTCCATTAATTCACAAACACGAATATACAGAATGAAAGTTCCAGAACTTGGACTGGAAAAAAGGGGAATACACTTACTGTTGCTGTCCTGTATTTCTTACTTGCCCCCTTTTTGTGTAATATTTTATACAATAAAAGGAGGCCGGGGGTGAGGCCGCGGCACCGGCCCCACCAGCAATAACGGAGAGATGCAACAAATACAGTTTGAAACGTCAATATTGCTTACTCGCGTATGACCTTGGAGACACTGGGGGTGAATAATTTTCGTTCAATTCTGTGCCAACACAGAATTTTTGGTACTTTTTTTTACTTAATTTTTAAAACGCAGGTGATCTTGGCAGTGGTCCAAAGGGCGTTCAATTTTCAGCGACTGTATCACTACACAATCTGATACTCCCAAAAATCGCTAGACTGAAGGGGATTCTCCATATGTATATATATATATATATATATATATATATATATATATATATATATATATATATATATATATATATATATATATATATATATATATATATATTATTTATGTATAAATTTTTTATATATATATATGTATATATATATATATATATGTATATATATATATATATGTATATATATGTATATGTATATATATATATTTTGTATATATATGTTATGTATATGTATATGTATATATATATATATATATATATATATATATATATATATATATATACATATATATTAATTTTATATATATTATATGTATATATATACATATACATATATATATATATATATATATACCTTGAAAATTTGGGGGGGTTGAACTCCAGGCCCAAAAGTTTGGGCCGGGGGTTGCAGCCTGTCTAGACCCCCTTTTTAGTTCTGCCTGGCCCCCGCCCCATTGAATTCTTCACATCAACTTCACATCATCTGCAAACGGGGGCACTTCGGAGTCTATTCCTTCCGTCATGTCGTTCACAAAAAAGAAACAGCACCGGCCCCAGGACCCCCTGGGGAACCCCACTGTCACAGGCGCCCATTTGGGCAGTATTAACCCCCTTGTATTAGTTCCCTTTTATTTTTTACAGCTGGCCCTTTTTCGGGGACGTCACAATACCCGCTCCATGTGTTGATTCGTCACAGGCCTTCACCTCACTTCTAGGCCGACATACAGCTGGGCAGATGGCCTGGGTAGCTGGGTGGGACACACTGGGACACCGGGGCCCCACTGGTTTTTTCGAATTCTATCCCCCTTTATCTCCGTAATCGATAAGATTTACGGGCCCTCCGCTGGCACCACTTGTTGTGTGGGTAATTAGAAAATAAAGGGGGTATCAAGTAAACTCACGGATGGATGGTGGAGAAGCATTTAAAAGAGAGAGGACAGAACCCCCCCCCCCCCGTCTGCTTGTAGGTCTATCGCGTAGTGAGACTGATGCCTCTGTGTGGGCATACACATGCGCAGAGCCTCTGACGTCAGCGGGTATTGTGACGTCATAGGATTCAAGGGATCTTACATCTAAAGGCTGGTCTTACATTATATATTTACAAGTTTTGTACAATTAGTTCTATACTAAACAAGAAAAATTTTGGGGTATACAAGAAAATTTCTGCCCCCTGCCACATGTTCGTTGCTGTCTTCCTCCCCAATTTCCCCGCCCCATTGCAGTCCTTTCCCCCTTTTCCCCCCCCTGGTCCTCCAGCTTTTCCCCCTAATCTTTGGTGGAACTGTGTAAAACCCCCTTCTTACAGCCAAAAGAAAATAAAACCACCCCCCCCCCTCTCTCTCTTGTCTTACTGCTGTCACCCTGTCATAGAACTCCAAGGGTTTGTAAAAATTTTCCCCCTCCCGGGGAAAGGGGGGGCCTCGTTGATAACCCATTCCTTTCTAGGTGCTCCACCACTCTTCTCCTGATAATCTTCTCCATGACCTTGCATACTATACATGGGGGCACTGGTCTGTAGTTTAATTTTTTATGTCTGTCCCCTTTTTTTAAAAAAATTGGGACTACATTTGCTGTTTCCCCATCCTCAAAAATTCTCCTGTTTCGATAGAGGAGTTGAATATTGTTGTTAGGGTACACATAGCTTTTTGCTCCCTCTCAGGACCCATAAAGGGGATGTCTGGCCCCATCGCCTTTGGGGTGTGTGTGTGTGTGTGTGTGTGTGTGTGTGTGTGTGTGTGTGTGTGTGTGTGTGTTTTTTTAAAAATTTGAACATACACATTACAAAGGGATAAAAAAACATATAGCATCATCGTCGTGATTTTCAGCCTGACTGCTGATAAGACACGGGGCCGCAGTTTGGTTTTTTTTTAATTCAAAATCGTTTCACCAGCACAACAGGTTTCTTCTAAAAAAACAGAGCGACTCTAATAGGGGAAAAAAGGGAGGCGGAGGTAATATTATGATGCCCCCCCCAGTCTTGATAGATGGTGTTCAGTCCCTTAGCTTTAAAAAGATGGTGTTCACCCCCTTAAAACCCGATAGGTATTCAACAATAAAAATTTTTAAAACCAACCCCGATAGGTATTAACCCAGCTTTGATGGTATTCAACCTTAGCTTTGATAGGTATTCAACCCCATTTTTGATAGGTATTAACCTTAGCTTTGATAGGTATTAACCCCTTATTTTTGATAGGATTTAAGAATAAAAGAGGCTTGAGATGGAAAAATATACTGGGCCAAATAACCCAATTAAAAGGATAAGGAATTGAACCATATCAGAGCCTTGCCTTTAATGTTTGTTTTTTTTCTATTAGAGGCCATGGCCCAGGCTCATTTGGTCCCGCCTAATCAACCAGGGTTGTTGCTTTGGAGCGTGCTGACCACATAACCATACCTACATGGTTATGTAGGTCAGCACCCCAACCATCACAACCAGGCTGACCTGGCACATACCTGGAGGGTATTCCGGGGATCAACCCCCCCCGGGCCCGGGGGCCCCAACCAGGCCCCTGGGGCGGGTTGGGGCAACCAGGCTTTTTTCTGATGGCCGAACGAGTCCCCACATATGAACCACAGCCCGGTTGATCCGGCCCGACTTTTTTTATCTGTCCATCTTCCTCTTGAAGCCAGCCAAGGGGCTGCTGGTAATTTCCCTTATGCCCGGTGGGAAGCTTTTTTAAAAGTCTTGGTCCTCGGACACTTATTGCGTTTTCTCTTAGTGTACTAATGGCGCCCCACTTTTCATTGGTGTTTTTTACCGCCTGCCTAGTTCTTTTCTTTTGTGGGGATTTATGGGGAAAATTGGGGGCCTTTTTCCCTTTTAGGTTTTTTAAAATGAGTTTAAATTTTTTCCCCCCCTTTCCTGGAAAACAAAAGTTCCCCAAACTTCCCCCGTATTAAATTTTTGATGGAACCTATATGTTCAGTAAAGGTTTTTGTACATTCTTTTAGATGTTTTCAAAACTTTGAATGTAGTTGTTAAAGTGCAGCAGTATTCCACCTTAGGGGGAAAAGGGATTTAAAAAAACCCTAAAAATTTTTGGGATCCCTTTTTTAAAAAGCCCCATTATCCAATTTTTTTTTCATCGCATTTTTTTGAAGGGAATTTTAATTTTTAAAGTGAGATCCCCAATATGATTAGAATTTGTAGTAAAATTGGGGTTTTAGTTTTTATCCTCCAGTTTTCCATAACAGAGTATTTTTGGGAAATTTTTCTTCATTGAACAAAAATTTTCCCCTTGCCCATTGGAAAACTTGGTTTATATCTTCTTGGAGTTAACCTTTTTCCTCAATAGATGACAGTCTCATGAAGATCCTAGTATCGTTTGCAAAGGGGGGACACGGTTTACATTCTGTCTATGTCTGAAAGAGGATGGGGGAACAGGGGGGGGGAGTACCCGCCTTGTGGAACAAAGCTTTTCACTATGGCAGCTTCCTATTTCTCTGTTTTTCCCTTACTCTTTGTATTGCATTGTTTAGAAAGTTGAAGATCTATCTGCCTACTTTCCCCCTTATCCCTTTAGCACGCATTTTGTGCGCTATTACACCATGATCACACTTGAAAAAGGGTTTTGCAAAGTCTGTGTATACTACATCTGCATTCTGTTTGTCTTCAATGCATCCAAGACCATATCATAGTGGTCCAGTTTTTTGGGGAGGCGGGGGCGCCCCCCCCTTAAAAATCATGTTGCCCTGGTTTGCAATTTTTGGGAATCCGGGTTTGAAAAACCCCCTTTTTAGTACTCTTTCAAAGATTTTTATAACGGGGAACTTAAAACCCCAAAAAGATAGTTCTTTTTTTTAAAATTTGCATCAGCTAAGAATGATAGTTCTTAGCTAATGCTTTGCTGCCACCTTTTGGAGGGGGCCCCATATCTTTTTTTTTTTGGACGGGGGAATTTTCCCCCCAATAGTATTTCCCATAAAAATTTGGGGCCCCAAAAAGGGGTTTTTGGTTCTTAATGAAGAGGGGTTCCACGAGTCTGGGCCTGGGACTGAGTGCATGGGCAGGGTTGGGAAAAAGGTTTCCCCAAGTCCAGTGGATTAAAAGGGTAATGAAATTTTGGGGGATAAAATAAGGTTTTTTTGAGGTTTTTCCGAAAAAAAATCTTTGGGGATTGTCGATCTTTAGACTGATTAGGGGCCCCCAAACACAGAGTCGTTTAAAAGATTTCAGTATCTCACTCTTTTTTTTGGTCGTCATCTAAGTCCCAGTTTGTCTGAGCAGGAGCCCGATACAGATGTTTTTTTTCCCTTTTTTTTCCCCCTTGCATATGAAAATAAATATTTCGAATTTTTTAAATTTCATTAATGGCTTTTAGCTCCTCCTGCCTCTCCTGGATCCTGTATAAACCCCTTTAATTAAATCGATACTTTCCACTTTCCTGGTCAGTGTTTCCCTTTCCCCTTTAAAAAAACCCCCAGCGTTCTTGGGGGCTTCAGAAATTTGTCGTCTTCTGTATATTTGTAAATATACTTGTCCAGTTTCCTTTTTAAGGGGCTTCTCCCCCTTGCCCCCAAATGTTTCCGATATCTTCTGGTAAGATGTTGAATAATTTAAGACCACGGACATTGATACGGGGTCCCTTAGGCCCACTGCGCCCTATTTTTTACTGGGTTTATTTTGTACTATCAAAGGCTAAGGAATTGAACCCCCAAAAAAAGGTAAAAGACTGAACACCTATCAAAAACTAAGGGATTGAACACCTTAGAAACCCCAAGCGAGGGGAAACCTTAATATTACTTCTCCACTTCTTCAACTGTCTCCAGTATTAAAATCGCCACTGTATTCCACCTTAGAATTATCTTGTGCAACCAACTATTTCACTAATACAAATACCCAAATTTTATATGTATCTTATTGATCATCTTGTCAATATTGTATATTTATTATTATTATTAATTATTATTTTTAAAAATTGTCTGCAATTCTATTGGCCATACCCAAATTTTTTTATGAATTAACGATAATCTCCCAAAATAAATCTGACCTAAATAAGTTTGTAGTTACCGTAATAACTAATCAACGGTTCAATTATGTAAAAAAAACGTATGTATTCTAAAAAAAACGGAGGCTTTGGAAAAAAACCAAAACGCAAAGGCATTTGACAAATGTCATGGGGGTGACTGCACACAAAAGGTGACAGGTAAACCCGGGGAAAAATAGGCAATGGGAAATTTAACTTTCTGACAGAAAGAACACAAAGGGCAGTAAACAGAGTAAAATATAGCATTAACAAAGTAAAAGCTTAGTACCCAAAGCTTCGTACAACTCTTTTTCGTATCCTCCCCAAAGTATAGATAAAAAAATACTCGCCACTTTTTTTTAATTGCCGACGATACCAAAATAAACATGAAAATCACCTCTGTAGAAGACAAAAAGGGTTACTGGTGATGATTCAACCTGCTTGGATATGGAAAGAACGAAGAAGAAAAAGCGAGGCTTTATACATAACTCATGAGGATCATCAAATAGAACAAAAAAAAAACGCTAAAGTCCTGGGAGTAATTATGTCAGCTGACCTTTTCCTTAAAAAAAAACAATAAGGCCCCAAAGTCCCCCAACCAAGAAAATGACGAGGGTAGATAATGAGAACTTATAAAACACGGGAAATAGTGTCAATGGTGACACTGTTCAAATCGCTTGTACCCCTTGTTTATTGCTCAGTGTTGTTGGCGCCTTTCAGGGTAGGAAAAAAAATCAGAGCTGGAACAGAAAAATCTTTCGGTCCGCACTGAGCCAATAAATCTTTTAATTAAATTAAGGGAAAAACCCCCCCAAAGTTTACTGGAGGGGGGAGGGAGGCGGATGGAGGGATGGAGTGGGGGAGGGAGGGAGAGGGAGACAGAGACGTGGAAAATACTTGGGGGTCCTTTCCCAAAAACTGCACACTGACATTAAACACTAGAACAAGAGAGATGTGAAAAACGTACAATAAACCCACAAAAAAAAAAGGGGGGAAAGTGGGCACAATAAAACACTATCTTTTATCCGATTTTTGGGAGAAGAATGGAAAAAATTGGGGGGCCAAAAGGTTTTGGGGGAAAGGGAAAAGCAGGGTTTTTTCCGCAAATTTGGGTTAAAAAAGGCTGTGAAGGATATGTGGACCAGAATCCGCCAGCAGCAAGAGCCTGGTTGACCAGGCAGACACCAGAAAATTTTTGGGCCAGGGCCGGGGCTCCGGTAGTATAAAAGTCTGAAAAACTCATCAAAGAAAAAAGTATATCAAAGTATACGTTAGTACCTATACAGTAATTAGGGGAAAGGGAAAGTGAGGATGGTTTGTCAAATACATCCTTCGTTTTCTATCACTGAAATATCTAAGGCCAGACCAAAATTACCCCTTAATCAAAAAAAAATTACATGTGGGTAAGCCCCAATACCACATTATATAAGGGGTGGTTAATCCGACGGTATCGTTCAAAGGGGGAGGATACGTCGCCATCAATTAAATCGTTGGGAAAAAGGATATCAGAGTGACCACTGTGTACGAATCAAATTGCCCCAGTTTGGGGTTGTTAATTTTTTAAAAAACCATCGACTGCACGTGTTTTTTTTAAGGTTTAATTAAAATGTATAAAAAGAACTTTAAAAATTTAAAAAAGGACTAAACTAGGGCCCTTAAAATATATATGTCGTGCCGATTGGTAAAACTGGTCAATTAGCAAGAACTCATTTAAAATTAAGTCCTTTCAAAAAAATTTCTTATACGTTCAAAGATATTTTTTTTTTATTTATGTTAAAAAAAATTATAATTTTTGTCCCAAAGAGAAACTTTAAAAAAACCTACGACGGTCTGGGGAGACTTCTGACCGGGTTCGAACCACACCCGTGGTAGGGTTTTTTCCCAAACCTTATTATAAAAAAGCGCAATTTAATTTAGCCAAACCCCAAAACTAAATATTTTTTTGATGGGGGTTAAAATTAATTTAATAATAAACAAACACAATGAAATATATTTTTTTTTTTTGGGTTAGAATGATTTTTGCGAAATTATTGCAAAACAAATTTTCGCTTGTCTTATATGGCAAGAAAGCGTTGCTATTTAAGCCAAAATCGCAAGTTTTCCCTTTTAACGAAAATATAATATATATATATATATATATATATATATATATATATATATATATATATATATAATATATATATATATATATATAATATATATAATATATATATAATATATATATATATATATATATATATATATATATATATATATATATATATATATATATATATATATATATATATATATATATATATATATATATATATATATATATATATATATATATGAAGACAACCACTAAAAAAATAGGGAATTCCAAAAGCGCTTTCGTGACTCCCCCCTTGATAATGTGAGTAGTCACGAAAAACGGAAAAATTTATTTTTTCATAGTGGTTTTTAATTATTCGGGAAAATCACCTGATTACTGTGATTTTTTTCATATATATATATATATATATATAAATATATAATCGATGACGCCAGTACCGGGGGTTAAAAAACACTTGGAATTTTTTGTTATTTAATTGTAGTAGAAACAAGTGCCCCATCACGATACAATCTGGGGGTGGCTACCAAGGTCCCCCCCAATTATCACGGATGGTTAAGGTTGACACTTTTAATAAATTGTCCCCAAAACTGCAAAAAGTTTTATTGCACATCCCCAGTCTCATCCGATGAGCGGTGAGGATGCAACAAACTTAGACTAAAAAAAATCATAAGGAAAAAAAAAGATAGCCACATCTTTTTATCCGTTTAACCCCTTTTTGATAATTCCAAACGCCCTATTAAGTGTGGCATCACTCTTTTTCTTTTAAGATAATACTCGACCGCTAGCTTGTCCGCCGTCCTTCCTTCCCCCCACGGTACCTTGTTCCACTAAACTCCCCCCCAACAACTGCTTTGTCTAAATGTGTGTATCTCGTTAATTGGGAAATAAATTTGTATAATGCCGTCAGGGGGGGAGGTTCTGTCAGCAGTAGACATATTTAGTCCCCCCCTGTCTCCGGAAGACAATCTTGTCACTCCCATGAAGGTGGGTAGGTGGACGGGGACAGTTCATTATATGAAGTAATATTAACGGGAGTGAGAGACAGGGGGGAAGTGTAAAGTAAATCCCCTGAAAAGTAGAAGGCCGTGGGCACAACAAAACCGTTCCCGCAAGAAGTTTATTCAGGTATAAAAAATTTAATTATATAGATTATCATACATAGTAGCATATGTGTAAAAACCTAAGATAACCCAAAAAAACAGATAAAATTTTCTTATTTCCCCCGGGGCCCCCTTTTAAACCTTATTATTATACAATGTAGGAGATATCTTATTATAATACTTCCAAAGGGCGGAAAGAAATGATGTTTGTGAAAACAAAATTATTATTATTAACAATAACAATAATAATAATTTTTTTTATTATTAAACATCTTACAAAGGTATCAGAAACACTGCTGGGACAAGTGTAAAAGGTCTTCAAAAAAGGAACCGGACAAATTCCAAGTAAGAGCTCAGCAGGCTGTGATGGATATGAGGGCCAGCAGTAAAAGCCCCGGTTTTTCAGGCAAGAACCTGACAAGCCCGGGGGCCCAAAGGGGGGGCTCAGGGAGTAGAGAAACCCCGAAACCCATCGAAGGAACATATCTAACGCTTACAAATTTGTGCCACAACGAAAATTTTCAGACAAGAAACATTTTAATGTTGAAACATAAAAGCCCAAAAAAAGGTACCCCTTTTAAATTATAACCCATATGAATGTATTTATGTTTATTTGTTAATGAAAAGGGATTGTTTTTTTTTTTATTTACAAAGCACTAGAAACGTTTGGCTGTTCAGGGTTTACATACGTGTTAAACAAAATTTGTATTATTATTAACCTGTTACAGTTGTAACCAATTCACTGCCATATTCAAAATCATAATAACCCCAGAACAAATGCTGTAAAGTGATGCTAAGTTTTTAAATTCCAAAACCCCAAAGCCATAATTTTTTTCCCGTTTTGGGTTTTTTAAAGTGAAAAAAAATTTGGGAAAAGGGGGAAAATCCCCCAAATATTTATGCAGATTTCCCCTGGGTTCTCTCCTGTGAGGAGATTGGGGAATTTTTTCCGGGGGAAGAGATGCCTCTATCCCGGGGGCCCCGCTGCTAAACCCCTCACCTCCTTCCCCCAGTATTGTGGGAGAAAAATATAACCGTAAAATTGCAATAGGTGTACATTGCACAGGTTTTTGCTGTAGCAACCTGCCCTTCCTTCGAACCGCTTCAATAACCATCCAGTGACTATGAAAGCTTTTTACTCTCCAAAAACCAACTACGAGTTTTAAAGCTAGGGGTATATAAAATTTTTCATATTGGGGGGAAGCTGGACAAAAGGAAACAGCGTCGGGGCTACGGAGGGGGTTTTTATGAAAACCCCTTTTTCACCAGCATAAAGAAACCCTTTTAATGACTGACAAGTAATAATTGGTTTAAAAATACATAGTTGCAACATTGGATCATGATGTGGACCCCGGGCCGAGCACTCAAAAAAGCCTATCCTCTGGCAGAGCTGCTAGGTTAAAAAAACCGTCCAGTGCATCTTTAAAATTTCATTAGTTCCTCGTGGGGAATATGAATAGATAAAGAAAGTAAAATATTAAATGATTTCCATAAATAAATATACTAGGCACTACCTTCCTGCCTTTTTATATGGCAACTTTTTTTCCCGACAACATGGAGTGTCTGTACAAAAAAATACAGAAAAAAACCAAAGGAATGGTAGTTGTAAAAGGAAAAACAAGAAAGTTTTTTTGAAGTTTTATAATGACTCGTTAAAGCTTAACAGGAGTAATTTGAGAGTCATGGCAACAAGTTTTTAAAGGGAATGCCGCAGCCCTCCCCAAAATTTTTCCATTCGTCATAAATCCACGCTCGAAATTTTACAATACACCCCGTGCTATCAGATTTAAAAAACCTCATTTTTTTTTTTCGTTATTGCCCCCTTAAATTATATGAAAAATTTATGTGCAAAATGAAGAGGAGGGAGGCGCGATATTACATTACATTAAAAAAGAACTAATAAGTGTAAAGGGGGCCCAAAACCCTTGAGTACCATTCCTTCATACATCAGGGAAGTTACCAACAAATCCATGGCTGTCTTCGAGAGGAAATTGGTAAGCTCCTCAATTCCCCCTTTTACATTAGTCGGGCTAGGGCAAAGCTTGGGGTTTTTCAGGGGTTATACCAACAACCTGGTCAATCAGGCTATCAACCCGAAGACTTGGTCTGGGACCGGAAAGGCAGGACCCCCGAAATCGACTCCAGTTAATATATGTAACCTGAACAAGCCTAACCCCCTGAGAATAAAAAACCCCAAAAAAAAACGATCTTATCAAATAATGAACGCTCTAGTTGGAATACAGGTTTGTGAACTGAAAATACACTAAGGATGTTTTGGGGAAGTTTTAATTGGGCAATGTTCACCTGGGGTTTATGACGTCATGAGGATCCAGCTCCTTTTTGATGAGTGCAGGGTTTCACACAACCTTTCACTTAACTCAAAAAAAACCCAGCGTGTCCTTTACCTCTGATATACCTCTGATGGGCTTCGAGTTCTTTTCTACTTTCGCAGCCCGGCCTTTATAGTACTTGCCTGGTCAACCTGGCTGTTGGAATCAGTCCGTTTCTACATCTCCGTCACAGCCTGGTTGGGGCTGGCACTTGACGAAGGAATTTGGTTGATTTCTTCTTTTAAAATTTTTACACTTGTTCCAGCAGTGTTTTAATATCTTCTTGTAAAAAGATAAAATGTCTGCGACTACGTATGTTGATACAGTTTTTTTTTTTGTGCCCATGGCGCCCCTGTCTTTCACTTGGTTTATTTTAACATTCCCTCATGTCTCTCATTCCAATATGTTATTTAGCAGGGGATTTGGGACTAGGCCCTCAAGTACTTCCCCGTATGTATCATGCACTTCTTTCCTTCGCTCCAGCAGTAAACATTCTGGACTTCAAACGTTTTCCCCAAAATTTAAATACTTTATTGGGGCTATGCTGACCGTAAAAATCTCCGAATGTGTTCCAGCTCTGATATCTTTCCTGCCCTGAGAGAACTGTCAACACTGAACACTACTCCAAAAAAAAGAACGCATGTGATTTGAAGTTTACCTTAGGCATTATTTTTTTTATTGAAACAGGGCGGCAGGATCGTACCTTTTTGGGACTGACCTTTTAACTTTTTTTTTCTGAATTTTGTTCTGTTGACTGTTTACCGCTGACAATTTCTTCCCTCTTTTTCCAGACATAAACCCCCCTTTAAGCAATTTCCTTATCGACCATTAACATGTAAATATAGGATAGAAAAAAAATTTAAACCCATGATACCCAATATTTTTTAAATTTTCGGATCAGGGGGCAGGCCCCCTTTGGGGGGGTGTGTGTTAGTTACCATTTTTTCCCAGGCA
>WNWK01014062.1:0-52847 GCA_009830355.1 Cherax destructor
CATCCTTGCTACCTCCTTCATCCTTGCTCATTCCCTGCATCCTTGCTACATCTTTGCATCCTTGCTACACTCCCTGCATCCCTGCTACACTCCCTGCATCCCTGCTACACTCCCTGCATCCTTGCTACACTCCCTGCATCCTTTACACTCCCTGCATCCCTGCTACACTCCCTGCATCCTTGCTACACTCCTGCATCCTTGCTACACTCCCTGCATCCCTGCTACATTCCCTGCATCCCTGCTACACTCTCTGCATCCTTGCTACACTCCCTGCATCCTTGCTACACTCCCTGCATCCCTGCTACACTCCCTGCATCCCTGCTACACTCCCTGCATCCTTGCTACACTCCCTGCATCCTTGCTACACTCCCTGCATCCTTGCTACACTCCCTGCATCCTTGCTACACTCCCTGCATCCTTGCTACACTCCCTGTATACCTGCTACACTCCCTGCATCCTTGCTACACTCCCTGCATGCCTGCTACACTCCCTGCATGAATGCTTCACTCCCTGCATGAATGCTTCACTCCCTGAACATTCTTTACCACTAGGAGCTTTCTTGGGGCCCATGGTGGCATATTTAGCAGTTGCAAGCACTAAAAACACTGGAATAATGACAATATATATGGTATGAATGTGTGGGTGGTGTGGGTAGTGGTCGCTTGCTTGTAAACAATAACACACTGAGTGCCTGGGCGCCCAGCTGGGCTACGGCCCCACGCGTACGTGTCCGGGATGGATAGCCAACTCGCCCAACTCCGAGTGGCCGCCTAATACCGAGCCAAAAATATTGTAAAAAAAAACGTTGAACACCGATTTGGCCGAGCTCCGATGCCGTCGAGCACCGGGGGTTCACTGTATACACACATATATAATGACTGGACACTTTCCATCAACTTCCCTTAGCCTTGAAGCTTTGTGTGTGTGTGTGGACATCTAAATTTGCTGAGTCAGGGTAAGGCAGCTGTCAAAATGATGTATTATACCATTACCCACCACCCTCACTGCTGTCAACCTGTCAACACAAAAGGGGACCCATGTCTTCTTCCCCACAACCTCCTTCCTAGCTTCCTTTCTTCCTTCATTCCTTCCTTACTTATTCTCTTCCTTCCTTCCTCTCATCTCTTCCTTCCTTCCTCTCATCTCTTTCTTCCTTCCTCTCATCTCTTCCTTCCTTCCTCTCATCTCTTCCTTCCTTTCTTTCCTTCCTTCCTTCCTTTCCTCCTTCCTTCCTTTCTTTCCTTCCTTCCTTCCTTTCCTCCTTCCTTCTTCTTTCCTTCCTTCCTCTCATCTCTTCTTTCCTTCCTTCCTTCCTTTCGTCTCTTCATTCCTTCCTTCATTCCTTTCCTCCTTCCTTCCTTCTTCTTTCCTTCCTTAGCACTTGAAGCTGTGTGTGCGTGTGGACATCTAAATTTGCTGAGTCAGGGTAAGGCAGCTGTCAAAATGACATATTATACCATTACTCACCACCCTCACTGCTGTCAACCTGTCAACACAAAAGGGGTTGCAAGTCTTCTTCCCTACAACCTCCTTCCTAGCTTCCTTTCTTCCTTTCTTCGCTCTTGCTTGGCACCAGGCCAGGCACCAGGCCAGGCACCAGGCAGCAACATCAAGGCTGCTCCTATATTTTGCCATTCCCCTGGGCCGTTGAGACTCCAGCAATGGTCTATTTGCAGGAACTGTTGTAACAACATACAAGGAACTTACAGTGACAAGAAAACTGACGGTGACTACAGCGAAATGGACCAAATATGACCAAAAGAGGAGACCGGCATTCAAATACGTACCAGACCCGCTACCAGACGTACAATCCTGACAAGCAACGTTTAAAACTACACTGAGTGACTGACTCCCATATCAACTGCACAGTGTTAATGTGAAGTCAACATAAGGGAAAACCTAATCAACAAAATACAAGGAAACTGACAGGTCTGTAATGTAGTGTAGTGTCGATTTTTTTTTCTTCCCTCAGTGCCAGGTGAGGGGTGGAAGTGATCATTTAAACATGGCTGACTGACATTCAATCACCAGCTACTGCCAGATGTACAACTACGAAGCGACATTCTAATTATACTGACAGTACCTGACCATCATATCAACTGCAGCAGTGTTAATGGGAGGGAAACACAGGAGAAACCGATAAATCTACAAAACAAACTCCAGGAAACTGTCAGGCTATACCAGAGGTTCTCCCTCAGTGCTAAATGTGGGAAAGAAGTGAATAGTTAACCAACCAAGGATATTTTTAATAGCGGACTTCCATATTAATGACCAGTGTACATTAGGAGGGAAACATAGGAGAAAACACCAAATCTAACGACAAAACTCCAAGGAATCTGTCAGGGGCAGTGGCCGGTTTTTTTCCCTCACTGCTTTTAAAAATGGCTGACACATCAACTCTACGAGGAATAGCAACAACGACGAGCCCCGCTATATGGGATGGATGGGGCTGTGTGCGGACATTGCCTTTGAAAAACTTCTTTTTACACTGCCAGGATGGAAATGAGTTAGAAGTGTGATAGGGGAAGCCAGACTATGAAGTGAGGAGTGATGGGAGTTTACGAAGTAAGGGGACAAGTGAGGGGTAATCCGGGTATGTGATAACAGAAAATTTACTAGTAACCAGTGGTGATTTCTAGAGTAGCTACTAGGCATTGCTAGGTGTCTGATAGGATCAGTGGTTTCTTTTTAATAAAAAGTAAAGAAAAGAAAACAAATTTTTGTTGTGAAATGATAAAGAGTGAAGAGTAACTATGGCTGGCATCAGAGGGGTTCAGGCTGCCATAATGATATTTATCATTATTGTGCATTTCTCGAAAGAAGGAAATCAGTCATGGGGTCTGGAAAGGTGAATGAAGTGATAGCTCCCTGGAAAGTGAAAGCCCAACAGTGGCCATCATACCAGAAACGTAAGTGCCACTATCGCCACAAGGTTTGGCAACCCCACATCTCCAAAACAAAACAGTGGCGCACAGCTTTTATAGTGGCTCTATTAAGTGGCGATATTCATACTAATCCAGGACCTCAATCTATGGTACAGGTGCAAAACAGACAGATAAGTCATGGTGATAATGATGGTCTAGTTGCTAGTAATGATAACAACACTATATGTAATGCACAGACAATAGAACCATTATTATCTCAGACACCACCAGACATTTGTATACACTGTACTAAGGTACGAAAGAAGAACAGTAAACATACCATATGTAAGAGATGTATGGGGTGGGTGCATAATGGATGTGTGTTCAATTATGGTAAAGGTGCCAGATTTCATTTTGTTTGTAACAAATTCACTTTGGTACAGTAACCCTTTAGCAATGATGACATTCATTTTCCTATTTTTAATGCTAATGACCCCTTGCCATTTATTGATGATTATGATTGTCTTAGGAAAACAGGCCTTCACTTTATTCATGTCAACGCAAGATCACTTCTTCCAAAATTGGCAGAGATTAGGAATCTAGCTAACAGAACTAGAGCGGCAGTTATATCCATCTCGGAATCCTGGTTGGATGATACGGTGACTGACGATGAGGTCAAAATAGAAGGTTACAATATAAAACGCTTAGATAGGAATAGAAAAGGTGGTGGGGTATGTGCCTACATAAAGAACGACTTAGCCTATAATCCAAGACCTGATTTAAATGACAATAAACTGGAGATTCTATGGTTTGAAGTGTTGCTACCCAAGACCAAACCCATCTTAGTAGGAACTAGTTATCGCCCTCCCACCCATGACCAGTTCTTAGAGGACTTTTCGAGAGTCTTGTCAGGACTTGATAACAATGACGAGACAGTAATATTAGGAGACTTCAACATCTGTTTTCAACAGCAAAATAACAGGCTATGTAAAAGATATAAGCAAATTCTGGATTTAAATAGTTACACGCAACTAATTAATACACTAACCCGGATCACACAGTTCTCAGCCACCCTAATTGACCACATACTTTGCAACCGCCCTGAGAACATTAGTCAGTCAGGGGTCATTACCACAGGTCTTATTGATCATTTCATCATTTACTGTACCAGGAAAATTACTAGGGAATGGATAGGCCTACACAAGACAATAAAGGTTAGGTCAACTAGAAACTACAGTAAAGAAACACTGGTAAATATGCTACACAATTGTGACTGGTCAGTGATAACAAGTTGCACGGACGTAAATGATGCCTGGAAAAAATTCAAAACAATGTTCACTACCATCCTTGATAATATTGCACCAGTTAAAGAGATTAGGATTAAACGAAGAACTGAACCCTGGATGACTACTGAGATATTAGATAATATGAAATTCAGAGACCAGTTGATAAAAAGATTTAAGGCAGACAGACAGGATATTGCAGCACTAAATGAATTCCAAAGGGTGAGGAACAGAGTGCAGAGGCTTATAAAAGGCGCAAAGGCAAGACACTATTGCTCAAAGATCGAAGAGTACAAGAATAACCCTAGAAAGCTCTGGCAACAACTCAAACAGTTGGGGTATAGCCATAAACCCGTAGATAGATCTAACATAGTTCTAAATGTCGATAACGAGGTATGCCACGAAACAACTAAAGTGGCAAATTGTTTTAATTCATACTACACAACTGTTGCATCAACACTAGTAAGTAAGCTACCAGCTGCATCAAATACCTTTAACACAGACTCTGATAAATTTAAAACATACTATACTAATAAAGGAGTAACTCCAAACAGTTGTCAACTAGTAAGTGTATCTCATGACTTCGTGCAAAAAGAACTAAGCAGGTTAAACCCAATTAAGAGCACTGGCCCAGATAACATCCCGTCTAAATTCCTAAAAGATGGTGCCTCTGAACTGGCAATCCCCATTGCTCACATAATAAATTTGTCCATCACCACTAATACAGTGCCAGATGGGTTCAAGGAGGCCAGAGTTACTCCTATCTTCAAGAAAAATAGTAAGTCTGATGTCAGCAACTATAGGCCTGTTAGTATACTCAGTGTAATATCCAAAATTCTAGAGAGGGCGGTGTACTGTCAAGTAGTTAAATATCTTAGTGACAACAACATTCTTCATAGTTACCAATCAGGCTTTAGGAGATCTTACTCAACCGACACCTCCCTAATTAATCTGATGGATTACATGAGAACTGAAATGTCTATAGGGAACCTCATAGGAATGGTAACTTTAGACTTGCAAAAGGCCTTCGATACTGTCAACCACAATATATTATGTAAGAAACTTCAAGCTATCGGCATAGGCTCCACAGACTGGTTTAAGTCCTATCTTAGCAACAGGAAACAAATTGTCAAAATCAACAAAACGGAATCAGAACCACTGCCGATAGTATGTGGAGTTCCCCAAGGTAGTACTCTGGGTCCTTTATTATTCCTGTGTTATGTAAATGATATGCCCATCAGTGTCAAGTGCAAACTCCTACTGTATGTGGATGACAGTGCTCTGTTAGTGTCAGGTAAAGACCCACAAGATACATTGAACCCCCAGTGTTCGACGGTGTCGGAGCTCGGCCAAATCGGTGTTCGACGTTTTTTTTTACAATATTTTTGACTCGGTATTAGGCGGCTACTCGGAGTTGGGCGAGTCGGCTATCCGTCCCGGACGCGTATGCATGTGGCCGTGGCCCAGCTGGGCGCCCAGGCACTCAGTGTGTTATTGTTTACAAGCGAGCGAACACTACCCACTCACCACCCACGCATTCATACCATATATATTGTCATTATTCCAGTGTTTTTAGTGCTTGCAACTGCTAAATAAGCCACCATGGGCCCAAAGAAAGCTCCTAGTGCCAAGCCTGTGGTAAAGAATGTGCAGGGAGTGTAGCAAGGATGCAGGGAGTGTAGCAAGGATGCAGGGAGTGTAGCAGGGATGCAGGGAGTGTAGCAGGGATGCAGGGAGTGTAGCAAAGATGCAGGGAGTGTAGCAAGGATGCAGGGAGTGTAGCAAGGATGCAGGGAGTGTAGCAAGGATGCAGGGAGTGTAGCAGGCATGCAGGGAGTGTAGCAAGGATGAAGGGAGTGTAGCAAGTGTAGTGTAGTAGTTAATGGAAGGGGATTCCCCTTCCAAACACTAGCAGGTACCACCTTCTTCCCTCCTCCCGTCCTCCACACATCAACAACTCTTCAATAAATGTAAGTGACATGTTATTGTACTATTTATTTCTTATTTTTTTTATAAAATTGTGTTTAATTTAATGTCAAAAAATTCTAAAAAATATTTTATTTTAATACTTTTGGATGTCTGGAACGGATTAATTTTATTTCCATTATTTCTTATGGGAAAAATAGAATCGGAGTTCGACCAAACCGGTGGTCGACGGGCCCTCTGTGACGGATTGCCGACGAGAACCGGGGGCTCACTGTACAGTGGTCCCTCGGTTTTCTGTCATCTCCAAACTCAAACATTTATGTAAATGTATTTTCATAAGTGCTTTTGTAAGTGTATTTTTGGGGGTCTGAAATAGACTAACCTACGTGACATTATTTCTTAAGGAAGTAAATTCGTTCGGTAATGGCACTTGAGCACCATTCTGGAAAGAATTTTCGGCGAAAACCGAGGGTCCACTGTATAGCTAATGTATTAACACTGGAACTGGAGTCCTGCAGCAAATGGTTAGTAGATAACAAACTATCGTTACATCTCGGGAAAACAGAAGCCATACTCTTTGGCACGAAATATAAACTGAGCAGGGTAAATAATTTTAATATCCGATGTAATGGGGAATCCATCACTTCAGTTTCCTCAGTAAAATATCTGGGAATCCCCTTTCACCCATGCATGTCAGGAGAATTGATAGGTAACAGTGTAGTAAAGAAAGCGAATACCAGACTGAAGTTCCTCTACAGACAAGCACAGTGTCTACCTACTGAGGCTCGCAGGACCCTATGTCTAGCCCTTATACAATGTCATATGGACTACGCTTGCTCTTCATGGTACTCTGCCTTGACAAAAAAACTGAAAGATAAACTGCAAATCACCCAGAACAAAATGGTAAGATTCATCCTGGACCTGGGACCAAGAGAGCATGTAGGCCAGGATGAATTACAACAATTGGATATGCTGAATATTGAAGACAGAGTAAAACAACTTAAATTAAATCAAGTTTATAAAATTGCTCACAAACAGTGTCCAAAATATCTTGCTGCCAATTTTGTCAAGGCTGGGAACCAAAGCAGTCATAGTACTAGGGGGAGAGAGCACAACTTTGTAGTTCCCACAGTCAGTGGCCAGGCTTCAAACACCTTTTATTGTACAGCAATAAAGGAATGGAACAGACTGCCTGCACATGTCAAAGCCAGTCACAGCATGAGCCAGTTCAAGAAGAGAACCAAAAGGTACCTAATGAATGTAGCGACAGAAAGGTAGGAGAATGATTTTTTATTTTTTTAACTAACACACATGTATATGTAAATAACTCTTTTTACCTTATTCCTAGTATACATATATCCTTTATAATATAATGACATATATATCCTACAATGTAAAAATTAAGGTATAAAAAGGACCCCAATGGAAATAAGTCACTCTGTCTGACTTTTTTGGGTTATCCTAGGTTCTCTACACATATGCTGCTATGTATGATAATGTATGTAAATGTATTTGTGTATTTCTGAATAAACTTACTTACTTACTTATTCATTCCTTCCTTCCTTTCTTACTTATTTCCTTCCTTCTTTCCTCTCATCTCTTCCTTCCTTTCTGCCTTCCTTACTTCCTTCATTCCTTCATTTTTTTCTTCCGTCCTTTCTTACTTCTTTTGTTCCTTCCTTCCTCTCATCTCTCCTTCCTTTCTTTCTTTCTTCCTTTCTTACTTCTTTTGTTCCTTCCTTCCTCTCATCTCTCCTTTCTTTCTTTCTTCTTTCCTTCCTTTCCTCCTTCTTTCCTTCCTTCCTCTCATCTCTTCTTTCCTTCCTGCCTGCCTTTCATCTCTTTCCTTCCTTCCTTCCTTTCATCTCTTCTTTCCTTCCTTCCTCTCATCTATTCCTTCCTTCCTTACTTTCTTTCTTTCTTCCTTCCTTCCTTCTGGTATCCTGGGCATTGCTTTCGGTCACAAACTCCTCAAAACCATGAAATTCATCTTCAGAGACACTTTCATCTGTGTTAGAGCTATCACTGGGGAAGAGAAGAGTCCCAGATTCACCGGGGAATCAGACATTTCTTACCGCTAGGCATGCTGAACATGGACTACTGAAATGGCGTTCCCACAATGCAACACTGGCTCCCCGATTTTTTTTATACTGCACACACTGACCACACAGACCCATTCTCTCACATGTGGGCCTACCAGCTTTCTCCCACTTGATTTGAGGCCGCTAGAATTTATGCGTTTTAATACGTCCGAAACAGTGGCTCGTAAGACGTATATATATGACCGAAACAGTCAATGGGTTAAAACAGCGACTTTGCAGTCTATTTTCGTATGGTATTTATTGATGTATTCTCGTTTTCTTGGTCTCATTTGATAGAATGGAAGATATATTACAGAAATAGAGATGATTTTGATTGGTTTGACAATGACAAGTATCTTGAAATTGAGCTCAAAGTAGCGAAAATGTTCGATTTTTGCCGATGTTCAGGAGTAAACAAATCACACAATGCGTCCAATACACATCAACTGGCGAGTCTAATATTCTTGCACAAGTGTGCTGATATTATTTATACCATTTTTATAATGATGCAGTTGTATACATAACAGTAAATCTTTTATTTTTTGTGAGAATAAAAATTCAAAATGGAAAGCAAAAGTAATGTAAGAGGGGCCTGGAGATGTGACTAATGAACAGAGAAGATGTTATTTTACTGCTAGGAATGTCTGCCTTGTTTATTCTGGACTCCATTTTCAAATTGGCATTGTTTGAAATTTGTGTGAAATTGGCCAAATTGCCATTTTCTGACCACTATTTTGGGTAGCTGAAATTGGTAAATGGGCGGTTTCTTGTACTCAATTGATAGAAGAAATGAAGTTCTAGCGAAATAGCTATGATTTTAGTGGACTGGAACATTGGAATTGGCCAAAAATAGGGCTCAAAGTGGGCAAAATCGCCGATGCGTAAACATCGTCGAGACCAAAAATTTTGCGAGACTATAATTCCATAAGTTTTCAATCAAATTTCATACTTTTGGTGTCATTATGATCAGAAAAAGATTCTCCATCATTTCATAAGAAATTATTTTTCCCAAAAAAAATTTTGACCCTGAGAACGAGTTTCCAAGAAGGCCTGTCGACCCCCAAAGGGTTAAGGATGCTGGGTGTTAGCCAGGGACTGTTAAGTCTCTTAGCTGTAATCTGTTTATTTTTTTAGGGCAATGCTTGTTATAGTGGTAGTTTTTTTTTAGGAAATTCTTAATACATTCATTAGTACAGTGGACCCCCAGTTTTCATAATTTATTCGTTCCAGAATGCTGTTCAAGTGCCATTACCAAACGAATTTATTCCCAGAAGGAATAATGTAAATTACACTAGTCCTTTTAGACCCCCAAAAATACACTTACAAAAGTACTTACAAAAATACACTTACATAATTGTTCGAGTTTGGAGCATAACGAACACCGGAGGTCCACTGTACAGTCATCCCTCGGTTTTCGATTTTAATCCGTTCCAGATGGATCGGCTAAATCCAAAATCGGCGAAAACCAAAACTATTTTCCCCATAAGAAATAATGGAAATTCAATTAATCCGTTCCAGAAACCCAGAAGTTTGGAAAAAAAAAATTTTTTGGGCATTAAAGATAGATTTACATGCACAAATGAATGAACTGAATGTGGCACTTACCTTTATTGAAGACTGATGTTGCTGGATGGGAGAGAGGGAAGAGGGGAGAGGGAAGAGACATTAATTTTTGGAAGGGGAATCCCCCTCCATAAGGACTCTAGGTATCAAGTCCTTATCCGGGGTCACTTCCCTGCATGCCTACTACACTCCCTCCCTGCCTGCTACACTCCCTCCCTGCCTGCTACACTCTCTCCGTGCCTGCTACACTCCCTCCCTGCCTGCTACACTCCCTGCATACATGCTACACTCCCTGCATACATGCTACACTCCCTGCATACCTGCTACACTCCCTGCATACCTGCTACACTCCCTGCATACCTGTTACACTCCCTGCATACATGCTACACTCCCTGCATACCTGTTACACTCCCTGCATACATGCTACACTCCCTGCATACATGCTACACTCCCTGCATACATGCTACACTCCCTGCATACATGCTACACTCCCTACATACCTGATACACTCCCTGCATGCATGCTACACTCCCTGCATACCTGCTACACTCCCTGCATACCTGTTACACTCCCTGCATACATGCTACAATCCCTGCATAGCTGTTACACTCCCTGCATACATGCGACACTCCCTGCATACATGCGACACTCCCTGCATACATGCGACACTCCCTGCATACATGCAACACTCCCTGCATACATGCAACACTCCCTGCATACATGCAACACTCCCTGCATACATGCAACACTCCCTGCATACATGCTACACTCCCTGCATACATGCTACACTCCCTGCATACATGCTACACTCCCTGCATACCTGCTACACTCCCTGCATACATGCAACACTCCCTGCATACATGCAACACTCCCTGCATACATGCAACACTCCCTGCATACATGCAACACTCCCTGCATACATGCAACACTCCCTGCATACATGCTACACTCCTGCATACATGCTACACTCCTGCATACATGCTACACTCCCTGCATACCTGCTACACTCCCTGCATGCATGCTACACTCCCTGCATGCCTGCTACACTCTTAAACTCAATCGTGTTTCTCACTTTCACTATCATATTTTTCTATTATTTCTTTCTTCATTTCTACAGTGTTCCTCACTTTCTTTACCAAAGAAGTGGCACTAGGAGCTTTCTTTGGGCCCATGGTAGCTTATTTAGTAGTCATACACAATAATCAAGGCCCAAAAACAATGAATTGTTAATAAATGTTTTGTATAAACTCCTGGGATGATGTTCACTCAAGCGTAAACAATGCTAGACTGCGTGACAATGTGCGTGGGAGGTGCGTGGGTGGCGGGCCTACGGCCTTTGTATGTGCGCGGCACTGGTGGACAGGTCCCATACGGTCGGCGAAAACTAAAACAATCGGCGAAAACTAAGACAAATTTTCCCTGAAAAAAGTCAGCGAAAACCAAAATCGGCGAAAACTGGGACAAGCGAAAACCAAGGGATGACTGTATCTGAATATGTTTATCTCATTATTCCAGTCGATGTTAATCATAGCTGTTATAAAGTTATTAACAGCTGACTCGTTATGTAGTCTGAAGGTAACTTTAGTAGTGTCTTGGGGCAATTTACCTAGGTTGGTTATTAGAAAGGTAGGGTAGTGGTCTGTGGTGTTGTCTGTGATTATGCCTGATTTTAAAGGGGATATAGTGTTAGTCCAGATGTGGTCTAATAAGGAGATACTAGTCTCAGAGATTCTTGTAGGTTTTGATATTGTTGGTGGCAACAAGCAAAAAGCTCATAGTGTTTGTGAATTCGGTTACTTGTGGGTCTTGGTCATGTAGGAGATTTAGGTTGAAATCTCCTGTGAGCAGCAAATGGTCTTTGTTCATGTGTGTATCAGTTATCAGGTTTCCTAATTTTTCACTAAAGTGGTGAATGCTTGACTGTGGTACTATGTAGATGTTTATCACTGTGAGGGGTTTTTGCAGGTCTTTTGACTTAAATTTAGCAATAATATATTCTCCATGTCCATCCCTTGTGCAAGAGTTATTGATACATTGAAGTTGATCCGAGTAATATACAGCTATTCCACCCCCTCGCTGGTCTGTCCTACAGTTGTGTATGGCTGTGTAACCTGGAATGGCATAGACATCTGTAGTACTAGGCTTTAGCCAGGTTTCAGTGAGTGTGATGATTGACATACTGGTATGCAGGGATTTGAGTAGTGCTGTGAGGTCATCATAATGTTTAATCCCCACTAGCATTACCACAGAACAAGAGAGTTAGCCTGTCTTTCATAGGCTTGTGTCCTGGGAGTGCCTGCGTGATGTAGGTCATCTTTGGCATTTTCTTCCAAAAGAGGCCTGTTTCGTCACAAGTGAACACTTGTTGGGGGATGAATTTTTCAGCCTCTACAGTCTTTGAATTCACGCACAAATTTTTCAGCTGCATGTATGTCGGAAGCGGCAGCCTCACCATGCCTTACAACACTGTGTATGCCACTTCTTTATGAGATCGTCATGCAACTGCCTTGCCTTTTCGCATATTATCGACTGCACAATACTATCTCCCGCTAATTGTTTCTCAATTGCTTGTGATCTCTGTTTCGTTATTACATTTACCCCTTTCGCAACATCAGCTTCCTTGATTTCTTTTTTCTTCGCTACAATGGAACTGATGGTCGATGGCGCCTTCCCATACATCCTGGCGAGGTCGGCAACACGTACGCTACTATCACATTTTTCTACGATTTCTTTCTTCAATTCTATGATGTTCCTCACTTTCTTTACCAAAGGACTAGTACTAGGAGCTTTCTTTGGGCCCATGGTGGCTTATTTAGCAGTCACACACAATAAACAAGTGCCAAAAACAATGGATTATTAAGAAATGTTTCGTATGACCTCGCAGGATATGTTCACTCACCGACAAACAACACAACACTGCCTGAGAATGTGTGGGAGGTGGCTTTGTGTGTGTGCTGGGAACTGGACAGGTTCCATACCAATGAAAACGGAGGAAATCAATGAAAACAGAGGCAATATTTTGATGAAAAAAGTCGGCGAAAACTGAAATCGGCGATAACAGATCGACGAAAAGGGAGGGTCCACTGTAGTGGGTTTGTGTCAAGTATCTTTGATAGTTGGTTTTCGTGATTAATTCGTTCCAGAAAGTCTGACGAAAACCGAATTGTACGAAAACTGAAGCAATATTTCACATAAGAAATAATGTAAATCCAATTAATCCGTTCCAGACACCCAAAAATATTAACAAATAATACATATACAGTGGACCCTCGCTATTCGAACACTCCAAAACTCACCATTTTATGTAAGTTTGTTATTGTAAGTGCTTTTATAAGTGTATTTTTGGGGGTTTGAAATGGACTAAACTAATTTACATCATTCCTTATGGGAATAAATTCGTTTGGTAACATCACTTGTACAGCATTCTGGAATGAGGGTGAGTTTTGGAGTGTTCAAATAGCGAGGGCCCACTGTAATGGTACTATAGTTTTACATACAGAAAACAATGAGAAATACGTAAATATAAATGACTAATGAAATGGATAAATGAACCTTTAACATCACTTTTACCTTTATTGAAGATTCTTGTTGGCGTATGGAAGATGGAGAGGAGGGAAGAGGGAGGAGGAGAGGTTATTTTTTGGAAGGAAAATCCCCTATCCGGGGTTACTTCCCTTCTTTGTCTTTTACTGACACTAGCACCAGCTTGAGAGACACTGTACCCCTGTCACACAAAAAATCTGTCCAGAGAGGTCTGTTTCTGGCATCTCTAAGATTTGCCTAAAATGGAACAAGGCATTGTCATTAAACATGTTGCAGACATGACTTGCAACAGTTTTGTTAGGGTGATATTTCTCCATAAAACTTTGCAACTCACTGCACTTTGCACACATGTCCTTAATCACTGAAGGCACATTCTCCCCTGTCTCTTCCTCCTCCTCCGAAGCAATTTCCTCAGCTGCAGTCTGTTGCTGTTCCAGTTGAAGGTGTTTCTCTCCTTCCTTATCAAAGGGCTGGCACTCAGAACTTTCTTTGGCCCCATGGTGGCTTATTTAGCAGTAGCACTCAATAAACAAGCACAAAAAACAATGGATTATTACGAAATGTTTCGGATGAACGTGTGGGGTGATGCTCAACGATAAACAAAGGCAAACTGAGTCACTTGGCGCTTGAGTGGCCGAGTGACGTGGGCGGGCAGGCGGACTCGTTTGGTATGGACCATTTTCAACTCTACAAAAACCGAGGTGATGTATGAAAACTGGGACAAAATTTTGACGGAAAAAGTTGTCGAAAACCGAATCCTACGAAAACCGAATCCTACGAAAACTGGGGCTTACAAAAACTGAGGTTCCACTGTATTTTTAAATGTTTATACAGTAGTATACTGTATATTGAAATAAACAGAATAGAGGAAATCAGCTCTAATATACATTTAGGTATAAATACTGGTCAGAGAGCCTGTCGTAAGTCTGAGGAGTTGGTAAACGAGTACGTCACTAAGTGAGGAGAGGCTGTATACAGCAGTGTTGAGAGCAGTTATTTGAATGTTTAACAACAGCTGTCTGCACAGCACTGAAACCAATGAATATCATCCCTATTTCAGTAGTATATCTTCCATCGTATCAAATGATACCAAGAAAAGCCTTCTGCTTGAACAGTCTGGTGAGAAGCTATAACTAACCCAAACACTCGAGTGTTAATCTGTTATGAAGGCCTTGACTCAAAGGGAAGAATGGATATGGGATAACATGTGATAGTGCCAAGCACTGCCATAAGCCTTTTTCAAGTTGAAAAGGACTGCCACTACAAACCGAGCCTGGTGAGGGCATTGAGAATGTATGCATTAAGCTGGAGACAAAGATCAATAACAGAATGGCCCATTCTGTATCTAAACTCATGTAGCTACATAGCTGTGGGTCTCCAACTACCACACTAGTCTCCTGTTAACCATGTTCCCTCAATTTGCAAATAGAACCAGTAAGAGCTATGAGACTATAGTGGGAGATCATGAACCTACATACTTGCTTTTCAGAAAGGAAGGACTACAGCAGACTTTCGCTGCAGAAATAACACTCCTATACACCAAACACAATTGGAGAGGAATAATATATACCGTAAGAGATCTGCTGACAAAGAGCATAGATGCTTAGGCATGTGAACACACATAATTGGGCTCAGCTGCCATATTCTGACACTTTATCAAAAACAAAAAATTCAGAGGGACCCAAGAATTTAACTTTATTTTCCCCATATGTTCTTCAATTTGCTAAACATTTTTTTTTCATAAGACACTGCTTTCAGCAATGTAACTTACTACCATCTTATTCAAAGGTCTACTGTACAGTATAATGAAATGTTGCATTTATAAATAATCAAGAACATATCTGCAATTAAATTTCTGTTTTTAAATACAATGTTCATATTTATCTACTTGTGGATTTCTTCATAACTAATCATATTGTATTTAACTAGGAAAAGCTTTTTACTGCAAACACCCACACCCACACAGGGTTAAATGAGTACACACACATATACGTACTCACCTCCTCTGACCAGTTTCTGAAGCCCACACATACAATCCACTCCCTCCTTCACACAAATAAATTAAATATGATCAAAATGCTGTAGTTTGCAGAACTTACCGAAACCTTGGGTGGATTAAATTCTGTGTGATATATCCTTCCTGATGATAGGTGAGTCCAGCGGCCTTTGATACGATCTATTATGACCTCATGCGGCACCTCAAGGCTCAGTACCAAGTCAAGCTAGAGAGACAAGCATCTCAACATAGGTATTGCAAAAGGTGATGCACAACTAAGGTAATCTAGCAAGTCAAGAGCAGGCAAACAAATAAGGATACAAGGTAATAAAGTGCCCCAACTTATATATCATAATGTAAATGGTGCATTAATGACAAAAATAGAAAAGCAGGATCATTTACTTACATTTATTACATGTGACTATGCCATTTATAGATTATAGTATGTATTTATTTTTTGCAATACAAGCAGCTGCAGGATTTCTTTACAGTACAAACAAATCTTGAAATATATGAAAACATATAAAGAACAATTTCATATGAAATAAGGATATTACTTCTTATAAATATTTTCTTAAACACATGTTTTCAACTTAATGTTAGTGTGTAAACCTTAAATTCTTTAAATGCTGGAATGTGCATGTACACAAAATTTCATCACTGTTTTCTGAAAAAGGTCTATTAAGGAAACAGCATACCATTAATTAATTAATTGTCCTTTGGCTGAAAGGCTAGTATAGTAAAACTACACTGACCTATTATTTATCTGTAATCGCATATCCACAGTAAAAGGGCAACACACATACAGTACTGTGTAATGAAATATTTTATATCACATAATTTCTCTACTATGAATTTAAAGGCTATAAATATGAAACAAATTATATATATATACTCTACAAACAGTATTTGAGGCACTCCTATTTTCAAGTTTGAATCTCAGCAGCGGCAGCAGCGGCACCCAAGCTCTGTCACTTTTTTCACCAGCCAGAGTCCATCAACGCTTCTATGATGGCCTAATTGCAAGTATAACTGCACTAACGCACTTAGAACCCAGAATGACCCAAGAATATCAACAGTGAGACCACCAACTGGAAAAAATGGACGATCAAAGTGAAGACTGCCCTTCAAACCCAAAGCACAGCCCCCCTGCCAGACGAACACCTACCCCAAGCTCTGAGCAAATATAGCTTCTCCGTCTTAACTACAACAACTCCTGTACTACTATGAGATCTAATCACAGAAGAAGCAACAAGAACAGCAAGAAAGCACCCAGAAATCGACTATTCCACTTGACTACCCAGCAGGACGCCGGTGCCCCGTCCACCCCCTCACCACCACCCCAGGCAATGCATCAACAACACCAAACATGACCGACTCTCCCTCACACCACTCTACCTTCTTAGGATTCAACCCATCTGATACTTTTCCAGGTATGACAAACGATCCTGACACTCTTAAGTCATACATCACCATTCTAACTGTGGATAATATGAATCTTCGTACTGAAAATATGAATCTTCGTACAACACTAACGAAACATGAATCTAAGTTAGCCCACCTTGAAAGCAAGATCCCCAGCTTTGAACAGAAGTTTACATCAGCTGGAATGGCTGATTTTGGCAAGACCCTTTAAACAGTCATAGCAAGCCACACAGAACAAATAATATCCTTAAACACGAAGGTTGAAGATGCGGTCAAGGACTGGAAGATCAACATGGATACCCAGTTCAACGAATATTTTGCTTACCAAGAAGATAAAACCAAGCAAGATAAGTTATCTGACTCAGTAATAATTAGCAGTTCACTCTTTCTTAGTGAAATAAACGAAACCAACTGCAAAAATACTACTCTTCAGATCATACAAGACCACTTATAGGTTATAGTGCCAGTGTCAGAGATAAAAGAAACGCGATTACTATGTAACCAAGGTAGAAAACAAAGTGTTATGCTTAGATTTCACACACAAGACAGGAAAAAGATCTAATAAGTGCATCTATTAAAGCTAAAAAAGATGTATACATAAATGAGTGTCTCACAAGAAAACTTCAGAACCTCCTGTGCAGAGTAAGAAAACTTAAACAAGAGAATAATGACAAAATCCACCAGTGCTTCACACGGGATGGAAAAATTCTAGTAAGGAAAACAAATGTAGGCCATGTGTACACTATCACGAATGAAAATGAGCTGTCCAACTTCCTTCAAGATCCTAATTTTACAGAGTCTGACTAACCTCAGTGACCAAATCTTTATACTACGTTAGTGTATGTTATTATTACATTACTACTGTGCTAGTTCCTGTACTATCACTTCCCGGATAGTATCTACTACCTCACTGTCTCATGTTTCCCCACACAGTTGATTGTGTGACTTATTTTGTGTTATCATTCCAGAAATAGCCTTGTACAATTATTTACTAGTTACATAACTATTATACCTCGCAGCCTGCCTTCCTAACCACCAAGTGCAGGCCACTACCCTTTATAATTGTTTACATTTTTTGCTCTACTTGTATTTTTAAACCCCAAATTTTACTATTTTACTACCAAGTGCATTAGAGTAAACTTCTCATTGAATCTTATACCCAGTGCCTTGTACATTTTTAGCTTTAATATTAATTTTAACCAATTTTGTTCATATTTGTTAGGGAATAGCAATAATTGATTCTAGTTACTTAGTCACATAAGGTGCTAAGTCAGGTACAGTGGACCCCCGAGTAACGAGCACTCCGGAAATCGTACAATTATGTAAGTATAATATTGTAAGTGCTTTTGTAAGTGTATTTTTGGGGGTCTGAAATAGACTAACCTACTTGACATTATTCCTTAAGGGAGTAAATTCGTTCGGTAATGGCACTTGAGCAGGCTTCTGGAATGAATTATGCTCGTTACTCGGGGGTCCACTGTGTTATATTTTCTTTATTTTAGATTTAAACTCAAGTCCTTGTCTCATCTTCATAACCTTATACTACACTCAGTGCAATATTACATCATAATTGTATTACAATAAATTCTAACTACAGTGGACCCCCGGTTTTCATGATGCTCCAAACTCGAACAATTGTGTAAGTGTATTTTTGTAAGTGTATATTTGGGGGTCTAAAAGGACTAGTCTAATTTACATTATTCCTTATGGGAACAAATTCGTTTGGTAACGGCACTTGAACAGCATTCTGGAACGAATAAATCATGAACACCGGGGGTCCACTGTATATCTCTTTTTATTTTTTACTTTTATTTTTTTAATTTACCATTACTTGCCTACTATTATAAACTATTATTATAGAACATATAACCAGTGCAAGCTATTTTGTCAAACGTGTGCCATAATAAGAGTTAGCAATATCCCTGTACGTATTATATAATTACTCATTTTAATCTACTATTTATAAACTATTAATTTTGTTTTCATTATTTTTTCTTTTAACTACCATTACCTACAGACTATTAACTTTAAATTATCACTTCCAGCACCAAGCAATATTATTGTGTTCAGTAAATTTCTATTCTAAATTAACAACTTTGTCAAACTCTATTAATATAACTGTCCAATATTAATTCATCAAATTGTACCATATTAGGAGTTAACTGTATCTCTTTAATTTTTTTTTTTTACTGCTTGAAGCAATCCATTAGCAAGTAACATAAATAAGTTTAGTATCATAATATTAAGTTTAACATAATACTTTGTTCAAAAGTCAAATTGTAGAATCACACTCAATCATATGATTACAAGCTTTGATACTACAGTAGAGAAGAAGACATTAAGTTTGTTGGCAGTTTCTATAGGCTGTATATGAGGTCCATCTGGTTTAGTTAAGTTTATCTGTCTGTTTCTAGACAGTTTTCTAGAGCTCAAAATTTCAGAGAGGGTTTTTCCAGGTCCATTTCATATCACCTTTTATTTCAATAAATCTATTTTCATAATACATTTGCTTTTATTTCTGTATCAGTTTTGTGAGTATTGATGTGTATCGTTTAGTCAGTTCTTTAGAAATCAGGCTTAATCTGAACATTTTTTCATATTGGTGCTTTTTATCAATGGATTTGAGGATACTATTTGTTAGCCATGTGCTGTTTAGTCTCTTTTGCTGTGATCTGCTTCATTTTGATCACACAAGAATAATAATAATAATAATAATTTTTATTTAGACATGATACAAAGATGTACTACTATAGGTAGTAGGTTGGTAGACAGCAACCTGGGCGGTACTACCGTCCTGCCAAGTGAGTGTAAAACGAAAGCCTGTAATTGTTTTACATTATGGTAGGATTGCTGGTGTCTTTTTTCTGTCTCATAAACATGCAAGATTTCAGGTACATCTTGCTACTTCTACTTACACTTAGATCACACTACACATTCATGTACAAGCATATATATACACACCCCTCTGGGTTTTCTTCTAATTTCTTACTAGTTCTTGTTCTTATTTCCTCTTATCTCCATGGGGAAGTGGAATAGAATTCTTCCTCCGTAAGCCATGCGTGTCGTAAGAGGTGACTAAAATGCCGGGAGCAAGGGGCTAGTAACCCCTTCTCCTGTATATATTACTAAATACTAAATGTAAAAGGAGAAACTTTCGTTTTTCCTTTTGGGCCACCCTGCCTCAGTGGGAAACGGCCGACGTGTTGAAAGAAAGATGTACTACATAGTGCTAGGTATAAATGGGGTGTACATGCCAAAAGCCCCTAAAATGCTGAGCATTGTGGGCATTCTTAAAATTAATTAACAGTAGACTACATGGTAAAAAATTATGGTTGATAATTTACAAAATAAGTATAATTGTGTATTTGAGTTGTGAAATTTGAATATAAGTTGAACATAATAATTTATCAATTGCAGCAATGCAATTAATTAAATCAGATCAAACAAATTAAAACAATTACAGTGGACCCCCGAGTTATGAGCACCTCGGAAATCGTACAATTATGTAAGTGTAATATTGTAAGTGCTTTTGTAAGTTTATTTTTGGGGGTCTGAAATGGACTAACCTACTTGACATTATTCCTTAAGGGAAAAAATTTGTTCGGTAATGGCATTTGAGCAGCCTTCTGGAATGAATTATGCTCATAACTCGGGGGTCCACTGTAGTTGTATTGCAATTACAGTTTATATGTTCATTAGATGAGTTACAAAGAGTACAAGAGAGTGGATTATTTTATTTGTTAATGCTCTAGAAACAGAGTTAGCTCAGTATGCATTATTTATAACAGGTTTTTACATTTAAGTGATTAATCAACTTTGTTGATAATGTTAAATATTGTGCACTTAGGTTTGGGTGAGAAGGTGGTTTTTTAGCAGCGTTTTGAACTGAGGTACAGGAAGGGTTTCTTTGGCAATCACAGGTAATGAATTCCAAATTTTCAGGCCTATAATGTGCATCGAGTTTTTGCATAGTGTTAGATGGACACAGGGAACATCGAGGAGTGATCTGTGTCTTGTGTTATGGTCATGTGTCCTGTTAAGGTTGGTAAGGAGAAGTTTGAGTGGTGGGTTAATATTTGAGTTTAGTGTTCTATGTATGTTAATAGGCACAGTAAAAAGTATGGATGTCTTGTATGGTGAGTAAGTTTAGATTTTTGAATATTGGAGTACAGTGGTACCCCGGTTTACGATATTTTTTCATTCAGAATGCTGTTCAAGTGCCATTAAACGAATTTATCTCCTTAAGAAAAGTTGTAAAATAGACTAGTCCTTTAGACCCCAAAATTACACTTACAAAAGCATTTAAAATAAACTTACATAAAAGGGTGAGTTTGGGGACCATCGTAAACCGGGGTACCACTGTATGTTGTCTGGAGTGTGAATTTGTTATCATTCTGACTGCAGCCTTTTGTTGTGTTATTAATGGTCTGAGATGAGTTATTGTTCTTGAGCCCCATGCGCAGATTCCATAGGTGAGGTAGGGGTAAATGATCGAGTGATATAGGGTAAGGAGAGCTGGTTGTGGAACATAGATCTTACTCAAGTCTTGAAGCAGTTTACATGATTTAGTTATGAGAAAGGTGAAGTAGTGGTCTGCAGTGTTGTCTGTGATTATACCTGCTTGTAGTGGAGATATAGTGTTGGTCCAGATCTTCTTCTTTCAACACGTCGGCCGTTTCCCACCTAGGCAGGGTGGCCCAAAAGGAAAAACGAAAGTTTCTCCTTCTACATTTAGTAATATATACAGGAGAAGGGGTTACTAGCCCCCTGCTCCCATCATTTTAGTTGTCTCTTATGACACGCATGGCTTACGGAGGAAGAATTCTGTTCCACTTCCCCATAGAGATAAGAGAAAATAAGAACAAGAACTAGTAAGAAAATACGTAGAAGAAAACCCAGAGGGGTGTGTATATATATATATGCTTGTACATGAATGTGTAGTGTGACCTAAGTGTAAGTAGAAGTAGCAAGATGTACCTGAAATCGTGCGTGTTTATGAGACAGAAAAAAGACACCAGCAATCCTACCATCATGTAAAACAATTACAGTTGGTCCAGATATGTTCAGGTAATGAGGTACTTGTCTCAGAGCATAGCAGATCTTCAAAAGTACAGTATACTACTGTTTTTTCATAGTTTTTGATTTTGGATATGTGAGAATTTTAGTTTTTATAGATAAGATGCTTGGAAATCTATCTTTATTTTAATTTTTTAATTGGGTATCTTTTATTTTAAGGTTTATTTGGTTATCTGCTTTATTTCCAAAATGTATATACTATTTTTTTTTTTTTATTAACACATCGGCCGATTCCCACCAAGGCAGGGTGGCCCGAAAAAGAAAAACTTTCGTCATCATTCACTCCATCACTGTCTTGCGAGAGGGGTGCTTTACACTAGTTATAAAACTGCAACATTAACACCCCTCTTTCAGAATGCAGACACTGTACTTCCCATCTCCAGGACTCAAGTCCGGCCTGCCGGTTTCCCTGAATCCCTTCATAAATGTTACTTTGCTCACACTCCAACAGCACGTCAAGTATTAAAAACCATTTGTCTCCATTCACTCCTATCAAATACGCTCACACATGCTTGCTGGAAGTCCAAGCCCCTCACACACAAAACCTCCTTTACCCCCTCCCTCCAACCTTTCCTAGGCAGACCCCTACCCCGCCTTCCCTCCACTACAGATTTATACACTCTCCAAGTCATTCTGTCTCGTTCCATTCTCTCTACATGTCCGAACCACCTCAACAACCCCTCCTCAGCTCTCTGGATAATAGTTTTGGTAATCCCGCACCTCCTCCTAATTTCCAAACTCCGAATTCTCTGCATTATATTCACACCACACATTGACCTCAGACATGACTTCTCCACTGCCTCCAGCCTTCTCCTCATTGCAACATTCATCACCCATGCTTCACACCCATATAAGAGTGTTGGTATAACTATACTCTCATACATTCCCCTCTTTACTTCCATGGACAAAGTTCTTTGTCTCCACAGACTCCGAAGTGCTCCATTCACCCTTTTCCCCTCATCAATTCTATGATTCACCTCATCCTTCATAGACCCATCTGCTGACATGTCCACTCCCAAATATCTGAATACATTCACCTCCTCCATACTCTCTCCCTCCAATCTGATATCCAATCTTTCGTCACCTAATCTTTTTGTTATCCTCATCACCTTACTCTTTCCTATATTCACTTTCAATTTTCTTCTTTTACACACCCTACCAAATTCATCCACCAACCTCTGCAACTTCTCTTCAGAATCTCCCAAAAGCACAGTGTCATCAGCAAAAAGCAGCTGTGACAACTCCCACTTTGTATTTGATTCTTTATTTTTTAACCCCACACCTCTTGCCAAGATCCTCGCAATCACTTCTCTTACAACCCTATCTATAAATATATTGAACAACCACGGTGACATCACACATCCTTGTCTAAGGCCCACTTTTACTGGGAAATTGTCCCCCTCCCTCCTACACACTCTAACCTGAGCCTCACTATCCTCATAAAAACTCTTCACTGCTTTCAGTAACCTACCTCCTATTCCATACACCTGCAACATCTGCCACATTGCCCCCCTATCCACCCTATCATACGCCTTTTCCAAATCCATAAATGCCACAGAAACCTCTTTACCCTTAACCAAATACTGTTCACCTATATGTTTCACTGTAAACACTTGGTCTACACACCCCCTACCTTTCCTAAAGTCCCCTTGTTCATCTGCTATACTGCTTTCTGTCTTACTCTTAATTCTTTCAATAATAACTCTACCATACACTTTACAAGGTACACTCAACAGACTTATTCCCCTATAATTTTGGCACTCTCTTTTGTCCCCTTTGCCTTTATACAAAGGAACAATACATGCTCTCTGCCAATCCCTAGGTACCTTACTCTCTTCCATACATTTATTAAATAATAGCACCAACCACTCCAAAACTATATCCCCACCTGCTTTTAACATTTCTATCTTTATCCCATCAATCCCAGCTGCCTTACCCCCTTTCATTCTACCCACTGCCTCACGAACTTCCCCCACACTCACAACTGGCTCTTCCACACTCCTAGAAGATGTTATTCCTCCTTGCCCTATACACGAAATCACAGCTTCCCTGTCTTCATCAACATTTAACAACTCCTCAAAATATTCCCTCCATCTTCCCGATACCTCTAACTCTCCATTTAATAACTCTCCTCTCCTATTTTTAACTGTCAAATCCATTTGTTCCCTAGGCTTCCTTAACTTATTAATCTCACTCCAAAACTTTTTCTTATTTTCAACAAAATTTGTTGATAACATCTCACTCACTCTCTCATTTGCTCTCTTTTTACATTGCTTCACCTCTCTCTTAACCTCTCTTTTTCTCTCCATATACTCTTCCCTCCTTGCATCACTTCTACTTTGTAAAAACTTCTTATATGCTAACTTTTTCTCCCTTACTACTCTCTTTACATCATCATTCCACCAATCGCTCTTCTTCCCTCCCGCACCCACTCGCCTGTAACCACAAACTTCTGCTGAACACTCTAACATTATATTTTTAAATCTACCCCATACATCTTCGACCCCATTGCCTACACTCTCACTAGCCCATCTATCCTCCAATAGTTGTTTATATCTTACCCTAACTGCCTCCTCTTTTAGTTTATAAACCTTCACCTCTCTCTTACTTACTGCTTCTATTTTCCTTGTATCCCATCTACCTTTTACTCCCACTGTAGCTATAACTAAAAAGTGATCTGATATATCTGTGGCCCCTCTATAAACATGTACATCCTGAAGTCTACTCAACAGTCTTTTATCTACCAATACGTAGTCCAACAAACTACTGTCATTACGCCCTACATCATATCTTGTATACTTATTTATCCTCTTTTTTCTTAAAATATGTATTACCTATAACTAAACCCCTTTCTATACAAAGTTCAATCAAAGGGCTCCCATTATCATTTACACCTGGCACCCCAAACTTACCTACCACACCCTCTCTATATGTTTCTCCTACTTTAGCATTTAGGTCCCCTACCACAATTACTCTCTCACCTGGTTCAAAAGTTCCTATACATTCGCTTAACATCTCCCAAAATCTCTCTCTCTCTTCTCTACACTCCTCTCTTCTCCAGGTGCATACACGCTTATTATGACCCACTTTTCGCATCCGACCCTTATTTTAATCCACATAATCCTTGAATTTACACATTTATATTCCCTCTTCTCCTTCCATAACTGATCCTTCAACATTATAGCTACCCCTTCCTTAGCTCTAACTCTCTCAGATACTCCTGACTTAATCCCATTTATTTATTCCCACTGAAACTCGCCTACCCCCTTCAGCAATGAAAACTTCCCTACCTTTATCTAAATACTGTTCACATACGAATATGCTTCAATGTAATCACTTGATCTACACATCCCCTACCCACTCTAAAGCCTCCTTGCCCATCTGCAATCCTACTCTCTGTCTTACCTCTAATTCTTTCAATAATAACCCTGCCATACACTTTACCAGGTATACTCAGTAAACTTATTCCCCTATAATTCTTACACTCTCAAAAATCCCCCTTCCCTTTATGTAAAGGAACTATACATGCTCTCTACCAATCCCTAGGTACCTTCCCATCTTTCATACATTTATTAAACAAAAATACCAACCACTCTAACACTATATCCTCCCCTGCTTTTAACATTTCTGTCATGATCCCATCAGTTCCAGCTGCTTTACCCCCTTTCATTCTACGTAATGCCTCATGCACCTCCCCCACACTCACATCCTGCTCTTCTTCACTCCTAAACGATGTTATACCTCCCTGGCCAGTACATGAAATTACCGCCTCCCTTTTTTCATCGACATTTAAAAGTTCCTCAAAATATTCCCGCCATCTACCCAATACCTCCAGCTCCCCATCTACTAACTCCCCTACTCTGTTTTTAACTGACAAATCCATTCGTTCCCTAGGTTTTCTTAACTTGTTTATCTCACTCCAAAATGTTTTCTTGTTTTCAGCGAGATATACACTCATATTATTGTGCTTACTATATACAGTAGACCGTCATTTAGCACGAGATTATGTTACACGTTACGGGTATTGCACAATTGAAGAATTGCGGCACATTATTATCTAACACGACATAAAAATGATATTACACGGTTCATGGGAGTGGAAAATTTTTTGAACGCACGGTAGCCCGCAGTGGGTTAAACCATTGAGTCAGTGGGGGTCCTACTGAGGGTGGCTATGAGCCACATCAAGTGCTTAATGCTGAGGAGAGAAGTGTTTTCTGGAAGAAAATGCCAACACGAACTTATATCAGTCAGCAAGAGAAAAGTGCACCAGGCTTCAAGACAGCAAAAGATCGCTTCACCTTGCTCCTATTCGGTAATGCATCAGGTGATTTCAAGTGTAAGCCCAATCCTCGTGCTTATAGGAAAAGGGAATTTTTTTTCCTTCCCGCAAACTGTAAGTTTATTCAGATACACGGGGCCAGGAGCTGAGTATCAACCCCTGCAACCACAATTAGGTAAGTACAGTTACATTGATTATCATACATAGCAGCATATGTGTAGAGAACCTAGGATAACCCAAAAAAAGTCAGACAAAGGAAATAAGTCACTCTGACTTTTTTGGGTTATCCTAGGTTCTCTACACATATGATGCTATGTATGATAATCTTCGTAACTGTATCTGTGTATACCTGAATAAACTTACTTACAGTTTGCGGGAAGGAAAAACAAATAACCATTCCCACAAGCAGCCTTGTTGTTGTTCAGCGGGGGACACCACCAGCCATCCCCAGCCACCCTGGACCCCACCATCCCAGCATTCGTACGTATTTCATACGCGTCAAAAAAAAACTCCTCTGAGAGAGTGAATTGTGTTTTGATCTTTAAATTAATATATCTTGTATCTGCCAAGCAATCAAAGTGTTGCTCAAAGTGGCAAGAAAAGGTATAAGCATTTAAGTCTTAGAATTAACGAAGAAAAAGATATTAGACAAGACATAACCCGTGGCTGTAATGAAATGTTACTTTGTACACATAAAAAGAGGTAAACATAAGTTTGTGTGACTGACTGACTTGACTGACTGACTGATTTACTGACTGACTGACTTGACTGACTGAATGACTGAATGACTTGACTGACTTACTGACTGAATGACTTGACTGACTTACTGACTGAATGACTTGACTGACTTACTGACTGAATGACTTGACTGACTTACTGACTGAATGACTTGACTGAATGACTTGACTGACTTACTGACTGAATGACTTGACTGACTTACTGACTGAATGACTTGACTGACTTACTGACTGAATGACTTGACTGACTTACTGACTGAATGACTTGACTGACTTACTGACTGAATGACTTGACTGACTGAATGACTTACTGACTGAATGACTTGACTAACTGAATGACTTACTGACTGAATGACTTGACTGACTGACTGACTTAATGAATGACTTGACTGACTTACTGACTGAATGACTTGACTGACTGAATGACTTGACTGACTTACTGACTGGATGACTTGACTGACTGAATGACTTGACTGACTTACTGACTGAATGACTTGACTGACTTACTGAATGACTTAAAGTTAGACACTCGTACAACCATCGACTTCAGTACCAGAACCTCTACCATCCACCTCAGCCCAGTAGGGCCACAGCATAACTCTCCACTCTCTTCACAATCATCCACAAACACCAGCACCCACAATTTAAGGTAAATACTATTATTTCTGTTACATTTGTAGTCTTAAGCAGTAAAAACAACATAATACATCACGATAATGAACTACAATTATATTCACTTTTATTTTTGTAAGATCTGTTGGTCTAAAAAAAACTTGTTTGGCTTTTTGGGGATGCCCAGGAACGTAACCCTATTTTTCCCATAAGTTCTGTTAATTATTTAACACTAAATTATCTAACACGACTTTTTCAGGAACGTAACTATCGTGCTAAATGACGGTCTACTGTATACAGAACATTAAACTCCAATATAAACTCTCATCCTAAACTTCTCCTTAAGCAAGCATTATGATGACCTCATAGCATTATTAAATTCCCTGCAGGCCAGTATGTCCATCATTGCTCTCACTGAAACCTGGCTAAAGCCTAATACTACAGATATCTATGCCATTCCTGGTTACACAGCCATACACAACTATAGGCCAGACCAACAAGGGGGTGGCACAACTATTTACTATTCAGACCAGCTTGAATGTATCAACAATACTTGCACAAGAGATGAACATGGAGAATATTTAATAGCTAAGTTTAAATCAAAATACCTACAAAAACCTCTCACAGTGATAAACATCTACAGAGTACCACAATCAAATATTAGCCAATTTAGTGAAAAATTAGGAAGTATGATTACTGATGCACACATGAACAAAGACCACTTAATACTAACAGGAGACTTCAAGATCAGGACTCACAAGTAACTGAATTCACAAACACTATGAGCAACTGCTTGCTTCTACCAACAGTAACAAAACCAACAAGAATCTCTGAGACTAGTGCCTCCCTATTAGACCACATCTGGACTAACACCATATCCCCTCTAAAATCAGGCATACTCACAGATAATACCACAGACCACTACCCTACCTTTCTCATTACCAACCTAGGTAAATTACCCCAAGAGACTACTAAAGTTACTTTCAGACTACATAATGAGGCAGCTATTAATAACTTCATAACAGCTATGTCAAACATCGACTGGTAAACCGAGTTAGACACCTATACAGATACTGACATATGTATTAATAATTTCCTAAAAAAAGACTCAATTTATTATTTATTTATTAACACATCGGCCGATTCCCACCAAGGCAAGGTGGCCCGAAAAGAAAAACTTTCATCATCATTCACTCCATCACTGTCTTGCCAGAAGGGTGCTTTACACTACAGTTATAAAACTGCAACATTAACACCCTCCTTCAGAGTGCCGGCACTGTACTTCCCATCTCCAGAACTCAAGTCCGCCTGCCGGTTTCCTGAATCCCTTCATAAATGTTACTTTGCTCACACTCCAACAGCACGTCAAGTATTAAAACCATATGCCTCCATTCACTCCTATCAAATACGCTCACACATGCTTGCTGGAAGTCCAAGCCCTCGCACACAAAACTTCCTTTACCCTCCCTCCAACCTTTCCTAGGCCGACCCCTACCCCGCCTTCCCTCCACTACAGATTTATACACTCTCGAAGTCACTCTGTCTCGTTCCATTCTCTCTACATGTCCAAACCACCTCAACAACCCTCCTCAGCTCTCTGGACAATCGTTTGGTAATCCCGCACCTCCTCCTAATTTCCAAACTCCGAATTCTCTGCATTATATTCACACCACACATTGACCTCAGACATGACATCTCCACTGCCTCCAGCCTTCTCCTCGTTGCAACATTCATCACCCATGCTTCACACCCATATAAGAGCGTTGGTATAACTATACTCTCATACATTCCCTCTTTACTTCCATGGACAAGGTTCTTTGTCTCCACAGACTCCGAAGTGCTCCACTCACCCTTTTCCCCCATCAATTCTATGATTCACCTCATCCTTCATAGACCCATCCGCCGACATGTCCACTCCCAAATATCTGAATACATTCACCTCCTCCATACTCTCTCCCTCCAATCTGATATCCAATCTTTCGTCACCTATTCTTTTGTTATCCTCATCACCTTACTCTTTCCTATATTCACTTTCAATTTTCTTCTTTTACACACCCTACCAAATTCATCCACCAACCTCTGCAGCTTCTCTTCAGAATCTCCCAAAGCACAGTGTCATCAGCAAAAAGCAACTGTGACAACTCCCACTTTGTATTTGCTTCTTTATCTTTTAGCCCAACACCTCTTGCCAAGACCTCGCATTCACTTCTCTTACAACCCCATCTATAAATATATTGAACAACCACGGTGACATCACACATCCTTGTCTAAGGCCCACTTTTACTGGGAAATAGTCCCCTTCCCTCCTACACACTCTAACCTGAGCCTCACTATCCTCATAAAAACTCTTCACTGCTTTCAGTAACCTTCCTCCTATTCCATACACCTGCAACATCTGCCACATTGCCCCCTATCTACCCTATCATACGCCTTTTCCAAATCCATAAATGCCACAAAACATCTTTACCCTTATCCAAATACTGTTCACCTATATGTTTCACTGTAAACACTTGGTCTACACACCCCTACCTTTCCTAAAGCCCCTTGTTCATCTGTTATCCTGCTTTCTGTTTTACTCTTAATTCTTTCAATAATAACTCTACCATACACTTTACCAGGTACACTCAACAGACTTATTCCCCTATAATTTTTGCACTCTCTTTTGTCCCCTTTGCCTTTATACAAAGGAACAATACACGCTCTCTGCCAATCCCTAGGTACCTTACCCTCTTCCATACATTTATTAAATAATAGCACCAACCACTCCAAAATTATATCCCCACCTGCTTTTAACATTTCTATCTTTATCCCATCAATCCCAGCTGCCTTACCCCTTTCATTCTACCCACTGCCTCACGAACTTCCCTACACCCACAACTGGCTCTTCCACACTCCTACAAGATGTTATTCCTCCTTGCCCTACACACGAAATCACAGCTTCCTGTCTTCATCAACATTTAACAAATCCTCAAAATATTCTCTCCATCTTCCCGATACCTCTAACTCTCCATTTAATAACTCTCCTCTCCTATTTTTAACTGTCAAATCCATTTGTTCTCTAGGCTTCCTCAACTTATTAATCTCATTCCAAAACTTTTTCTTATTTTCAACAAAATTTGCTGATAACATCTCACCCACTCTCTCATCTGCTCTCTTTTTACATTGCTTCACCACTCTTTTAACCTCTCTTTTTCTCTCCATATACTCTTCCCTCCTTGCATCACTTCTACTTTGTAAAAACCTCTCATATCCTAACTTTTTCTCCCTTACTACTCTCTTTACATCATCATTCCACCAATCGCTCCTCTTCCCTCCCGCACCCACTCGCCTGTAACCACAAACTTCTGCTGAACACTCTAACACTACATTTTTAAATCTACCCCATACATTTTCGACCCCATTGCCTACACTCTCACTAGCCCTCTATCCTCCAATAGTTGTTTATATCTTACCCTAACTGCCTCCTCTTTTAGTTTATAAACCTTCACCTCTCTTTACTTACTGATTCTATTTTCCTTGTATCCCATCTACCTTTTACTCCCACTGTAGCTATAACTAAAAAGTGATCTGATATATCTGTAGCCCTCTATAAACATGTACATCCTGAAGTCTACTCAACAGTCTTTTATCTACCAATACATAGTCCAACAAACTACTGTCATTACGCCCTACATCATATCTTGTATACTTATTTATCCTCTTTTTCTTAAAATATGTATTACCTATAACTAAACCCCTTTCTATACAAAGTTCAATCAAAGGGCTCCCATTATCATTTACACCTGGCACCCCAAACTTACCTACTACACCCTCTCTGCATGTTTCTCCCACTTTAGCATTTAGGTCCCCTACCACAATTACTCTCTCATTTGGTTCAAAAGTTCCTATACATTCGCTAACATCTCCCAAAATCTCTCTCCTCCTCTACACTCCTCTCTTCTCCAGGTGCATACACGCTTATTATGACCCACTTTTCGCATCCGACCCTTATTTTAATCCACATAATCCTTGAATTTACACATTTATATTCCTCTTTTCCTTCCATAACTGATCCTTCAACATTATTGCTACCCTTCCTTAGCTCTAACTCTCTCAGATACTCCTGACTTAATCCCATTTATTTCTCCCCACTGAAACTCGCCTACCCCCTTCAGCTTTGTTTCGCTTAGGGCCAGGACATCCAACTTCTTTTCATTCATAACATCGGCAATCATCTCTTTCTTATCATCCGCACTACATCCACGCACATTCAGACAACCCAATTTTATAAAGTTTTTCTTCTTCTCGTTTTTAGTAGATTTGTACAGGAGAAGGGGTTACTAGCCCATTGCTCCCGGCATCTTAGTCGCCTCATACGACACGCATGGCTTACGGAGGAAAGATTCTTTTCCACTTCCCCATGGACAATAGAGAAAATATAAAGAACAAGAGCTATTAAGAAAAAGAAGAAAAACCTAGATGTGTGTATGTATATATATGCATGTGTATGCCAGTGTAGTGTGATCTAAAGTGTAAGTAGAAGTAGCTAGATATACCTGTTATCCAGCGTGTTTATGAGACAGAAAAAAAGACACCAGCAATCCTACCATCATGTAAAACAGTTTCAGGTTTCTGTTTCACAGTCACCTGGCAGGACGGTAGTACCTCCCTGGGTGGTTGCTGTCTACCAACCTACTACATTGCCCTAAAAAAACTAAACAGATCACAGCTAAGAGACTAAACAATCCCTGGCTAACACCCAGCATTCTCAAATCCATTAATACAAAACACCTATATGAAAAACAGTACAGAATGGGTCAAATAACAAGAGAACAAACAAAACATTACTCATCAAACCTAACCAGCCTGATAAGAAGGTCAAAATTTTTTTATTATGAGAACAGATTAAATAACTTAAAGAGGTGATATGAAAAAGACCTGGAAAACCCTATCTGAAATTCTAGGAACTAAAAAAGTATCGAGAAACATAACAATCAAACTGACAAACCCAGATGAACCCCTGCTCCCACCAACTGAAACAGCAAACAGACTAAATCTTTTCTTCTCGACAAGAGGAAAAAAGTTGGCAAGCAAAATCCCAAGTTCAAACACTCCACCTAACACTTACCTCACTGGAGGCTACCCAAATACACTATTCCTAGCTCCGACCAACCCAACAGAAGTCTCGCTTGTTATTAACACATTAAAAAACAAGACAGGAGATTTAAATAACTTACCACCTTTTATATAAAAAAAAGCTTCTCAAGTAGTACTATCACCAATTATTGAACACTTTAACAAATCCATTGAATCCTCCACCTTCCCATCAATACTCAAAATAGCAAGGGTTACCCCCATACATGAAGTAGGAGATCAAACAGACCTAAATAACTATAGGCCAATATCTAACTGACCCCTTCTCTCCAAAATCTTTGAAAAGTTAATTCATAGGCAAATCTATTCCTACCTCACCTCCCACAACATACTCAACCCCTGTCAGTTTGGTTTCAGGCCTAATAAAAACACAAATGATGCAATCATACACATGCTAGAAATAATATCCACCGCTCTTGAAAATAAAGAAATCCCCCTGGGAATTTTCATTGATTTATGTAAAGCTTTTGATACAGTTGACTATGATCTGTTACATTTAAAATTATCACACTATGGTATAAGAGGGCACTCCCTCAACTACCTAAAGTCATACCTTAGCGACAGAAGCCAATATGTATCCACAAATGGAGCTAACTCTTCCACACAAACAATTACAGTTGGTGTCCCACAGGGAAGTGTTCTTGGCCCACTTCTCTTTCACATTTACATAAATGACCTACCAAATGCATCTCAACTTCTCAAACCCATACTATTTGCAGATGACACTACATACGTCTTTTCTCACCCATGCCCAGTCACACTAGCCAACACTGTAAATGCTGAATTACAGAAAATATCTACCAGGATGATGACTAACAAGCTTACCCTCAATGTTGACAAAACCTATTTCATTCAGTTTGGGAACAGAGCTACAAATATTCCACTTAACATAATGATAAACGGATCACTTGTCACAAAACTCACAGAGGGAAAATTCTTAGGAATCCACCTTGACAGTGGCCTCAAATTTCAGACACATATACAACAAATTTCCAAGAAAGTCTCCAAGACTGTAGGAATACTATCCAAGATAAGGTACTATGTTCCACAACCAGCTCTCCTTTCCCTTTATCACTCACTCATTTACCCCTATCTTCCCTATGGAATCTGTGCATGGAGCTCAACAACAATAAATCACCTCAAACCATTTAACACAACAAAAGGCTGCAGTCTGAATGATAACAAATTCCCACTCTAGACAACATACTCCACCTATATTCAAAAGTCTGAACTTACTCACCATACAAGACATCCATACTTTTTACAGTGCCTATTACATACATAAAACACTAAACTCAAATATTAACCCACAACTCAAAATTCTCCTAACCAACCTTAACAGGACACATGAACATAACACAAGGAACAGATCACTCTTCGATGTTCCCCGTGTCCACCTCACACTATGCAAAAATGCAATGCACATCAAAGGCCCAAAAATTTGGAATTTATTACCTATGATTACCAAAGAAACCCGGTCTGTACATCAATTCAAAACTCTGCTAAAAAACCACCTACTCGCCCAAAACTAAATACCCACTACTTTACATTACCTAGTTATTAAATAACTTTACACTGCCTCAAAATAACATTATTCACTGTGTTACTCCCCTAGCCTCAAAACCCCCCTACAAAATTGCTCAAAGAAAAATAATTTATCAAACATAATCTAGTACAAATGTTGAAACTTATACGTACCTCATAATGTATATGCCATGTTATATCTTATAATGTATAAACCTGTTATAATTAATACCACCTAATATAAAGAAATCCATCCTCATGTACCCTTGTGCTCCTAGTAACTCATCTAATGACCATATAAACTGTTATTGCAACACAAATTATTGATTTAATTTATTTAATCTGATTTAATAATTTTATTATATACACATATAAAACTGTAAATGATCCAAAATTATAAAACTATTATGTTTCAAAAATGTCATGTTCAAATTATGTTCAAATTTCATAGCTTAAATACTCATCTATACTTATATTGTAAACTGTTTACTTAAAACTTGTACCTCATAATGTATAAACCTGTTATATCTCATAATGTTATATCTCATATTTGTGCTCCTTGTAACTCATGTAATGTCCATATAATTTGTTATTGCAACACAAATTATTGATTTAATTTGTTTAATTTGATTTAATAATTTTATTATGAAGACAAAATTATAAAACTATTATGTTTCAAAAATGTCATGTTCAAACTATGTTAAAATTTCATAGCTTAAATACTCAACTATACTCATATAGTAAAGTATTTACTAAAATTCTTACCATTTAGTTTTAAGTTAATTTTAAGTCTGCCCAAAATGCCCTGCATATTAGGGGCTTTTGGCATGTACACCTCATGTAATTTCATAACCCATTGTAATTCTTTGTATCGTCCAAATAAACTATTATTATTATTATTATTATTAATTATTATTATTATTATTATTAACTGCATTATGAAACTGAAACTTAATTAGCCTTTATACTATAGTTTTCTATTGAAACAATTGGTTCATCAGAACACAAACCCAGCAATGTGATGTGGAGCAAAGACATCAAATATACATTGTTTAGCTTCTTATAGATTATATTTTGGGGACACTATTTGTAAATGCATAGAGTTTCTACATAGGTTTAGTCACACACATGGAACATGAAAGAGGAACTGTATTAATTTCTTGTGTTAATAGGCTGTGTTACAGCTCTAAAGGAAGAGCTTTAAATCAGTATTTGCATTATAGTTTAGGGGCCTGAAGATGTAGTATAAATAATAGTTGTGCATATTGCTCGTATATATACATAGTAGGTTTAGGAAGTTGAATAGTGGTGGTAGGTGTTGTTTAAAGCCAAGTTTGTTATGGATCTCGTTTTTAGAGGCAGCTGGCTGAGTCGTTAACTCACTGGCCTGTAAATTTTAGCACTCATTTGCCATGGATTCAAATCCTCACATGTGATCTGCCTCCTGCTGTGTAATAACTGCTAAAATTAGTTTGCCCTTGTTGATACCCATGAATAGACACCAATATATAGATAGATTACTATAGTGCTGTAGAGGTCAGCAGAGTAGGACACACAAGGTAATCAGAGTAGAACAGGAAATACAGAATACCACATAAAGTAGCATACTTTGGGCAAGCAGCATAATGTAAGATACATAAAATCAAAAGATAGATTTTATTTCTTTGCAAAGGTTTTAATGTGTAATTACAATTTTGATTTGTTGAGTACAAAGAAAGCCACTATCATGCCGGGGCATTTTGGGCAGACTAATCCTAATTAAAAACTACTTAAGTCTAGACAAGATAAGAGTGGTTATCTTTTTAATAAATCTTTATTTTATCTTAATACTAATGCGAGGTAGTCAAAGATGGAAGTTGCACATAACAAATAACAGTATTACAAATAATGGTTCGAACAGTACTATTTTATGGATTAGCAGATGTTTTAATAGACTAGAGGTCATATAATATTTGGGAGAGTTGCTTCATACTGATTAAAAGTTGTGTTGTTTAGTATTGAGAGATGAGATGATTTTTAAGCATAGCCCTAAACTTGTATGCAGTCAGGGAATCTTTTAACGGTGCAGGTAGTGAATTCCAGATCTTCGGGCCCTTTATGTGCATTGCATTTTTTGCATAGTGTGAGACTGACATGAGAGATTTCAAGGAGTGCCTTGTGCCTTGTATTGTGACTGTGTGTTCTGTTGAAGCTATCAAGGTTTAGGTTGAGAAAACTTAAACTGGAGAACAAAATCCATCAGTGTTTCACTCGTGATGGGAAAATACTAGTTCGAAAAGCATCAACAGGTCAGCAATTTTCTATATCAAACGAACGTGATCTCTCCAGCTTCCTTAGACAAGCTGACATTACCATTACTGATTAGCCAATTGTCCTCAACACATAATATATGTGTGGTGTATTAGTGTATGTTCCTACTTCATTATTGTGCAATTCTTTGTACTAACGTTTACTAGCTAGTACCAACTACCTCATATACAATGTACTTTTTTTTTAGTGCTATTACTTGCTTAAACTTTATACTATAAATCAAATCTTGCTTCTAAATTAATTTTATATCATATTTACTGTCTGTCCATTTAATTTAGTCCCCATTTATATATTCTCTTGAAATAGTTCTCAACAAATCAATACCTAGTACTGCCTTTCATCCAATAACTCCTTTACTCTAAGCTTTAAAACATAATTAAGGTGCTAATTCAGGTGCTAAAGTGTTTTACTCTCATTGTTTACTATTATATTCCCTAAAGTGTTTTACTCTCATTGTTTACTATTATATTCCCTAAAGTGTTTTACTCTCATTGTTTACTATTATATTCCCTAGTTTCTTTATTTTAATATTAACTAACTGCCACAGTTCTTATATTAATATTTAGTAAAATAATTAAGGTGCTAACTCAGGTGCTAAATTGTTTTACTTTCATTGTTTACTATTATTTTCCCTAGCTCCTTTATTTCTTGCTTTAGAATAACTACCTTAGTTCATTTACTTGCATTTGTAAAAATAACTAAGGTACAAATTCACGTGCCAAGAACTCTTTACTTGTCCTATTCTTAAGTCTAATTATAGAATCACACTCATTCTTATGATCCCAAACATTGATCCTGACATCAACCTCTTATTAAATGACTTAATGACCCTAACAACAACTGTAATTATTACACAGCAGAACAAGCAAAAGCACTACTCAGAGCCAACAATAACATAACTATCTTTAACTACAATACCAGATCTTTAACCCTTTGGGGGTCGACAGGCCTTCTGAGGAAAGTGTTCCTGGGGTCGAAAAATATTCGGAAAAAAAATAAATTATTTTTTCTTATGAAATGATAGTTTTTTTTTCTGAATCTAAATAGCTAAACAAAAATTTTTTGCGATCAATACTTACGGAGATATGGAGGATTCAAGTTGACCCAAAACGATCCGGTGACGGCATCATCGGCGACTTCCGGTTGGCCGGTAATCTTTTTTTTTTTTTGAAGTTATTTTCTTATGAAATTTAATTTTTTTTTCAAATAACTTTTATGGACTGTGAGACCAATATAAGTGCTGTTTTTCAAATATTCACTCGCTATTTCTTATAAAATAATGCCACAAAGTTTGTTATCACTAGTTTGTTTACAAAACATATTTACAAAAATGTACAATGTACAATTATGTTTATAACTATTGTTCAATCATATATATACACATATTGAGTCACTGCAGATGTTTCTAGAAGTTCTGCAGCCTGTGGAAGTCTCTGAAACATGGTTCCATGCACAATGGTGTTTCACATTCCACACACATAAAACGAGTGTCTTTGCGTTGCTGTGGGCGTCTTTTTGTATGTGCACAGACATAACACCTCTTCTGAGCCTTTTTCTTGCAAGCAGTAGCAGGCAGTTTTGTTAGGAAGTGTTCACCACCAAGCCTCAGACGAGAGGGTAGTTGTTGGTAATTTCGTGGGCGGTTTTCTATTGCAGGTGGTGTTTCTTGGTACTTGGTGATTATTTGCCTGATAACAGACAAACAAAATTCGCCATATGGTGGTTTGTTTGTGGTCTTCAACTTATAAACATTATAAGCATTGAGCATGGTAATGTCCAGAATGTGAAAAAGAGTTTTATGTACCACTTATAACTCTTTCTAACACAATCAGCAAACCCAATCTGCATGTCACATTTGTCCACTAAGCGCATATTGAGAGTGTAATCCATCACAGCTGCAGGTTTTAGAATGGGTTCATCAGTCTCTCTATTCACCCTGCCACTGTCTGCCATTTCATTAGGGTGAATTGATGACAACAGTGTGACATCTCGTTTGTCATGCCACCGAAATGCCATGATATCATTGGCAGCAAACGCCTGCACCTCACCTCTACGAGTGCCTGCACTGAACCTAGGCATATGCTTACGATTTGCACGCACTGTACCGCACACATCTGTCATGTTCACTCGCAAAAAATCACTGAGGGAGGGCTTGTGTACCAGTTATCAGTATATAATGTATGCCCCTTACCAAGATATGGTTCCATCATTGTTTTAACCACATCACCAGAGATACCCAGTAACTTCCTGGTATCTTTCAATGTATTACTTCCAGTGTACACAATAATATCAATACAATACCACTGTAGCAATCACAAAGCACAAACAACTTTATACCAAAGCGTTTCCTCTTGCTTGGTATATACTGCTTGAACGACAGTCTACCTTTGAACAGAATCAGTGACTCGTCAATAACAAGCTTCCTGAAGGGATAAAAATACATATTGAACTTCTCTTTCAGATACAGAAACACATTCCTAATCTTATATAACCTGTCGGATCTGTCAGGCCTGGTTTTGTCCGAAAAATGTAACATGCGTAGAAGTAGCACAAATCGATTCACTGGTATAATATCACTGAAAGCTGGTGTTGCAATCAATCTGTCTGTTGACCAATATGATTTGATACGGTGTTTATAAACATGCGGCATAAGCATTATTGTGGCAAAGAAAGATACATCTCTGCCACAGTTGTCTCCTTCCACTGGTGTAGACGTGATTTTGGTGAAAGAATCGTGTTTGCCATGGTGTAATGAGTATCTGTTGCTTTCTCTGATAATAATGTCTATCAGGGGTTCGTCAAAGAATAACTGGAAACATTCCAGTTCACTGGCATTGTTCCCAAGTGGACAAGATGGCGTAATCCACTGTGACTTTCATCAAACTGATGGGGATTGGGAATAAAATTGTCAGCTTCCTGCCAATCCCAGGTGCGGTCTGCTGGTGGGTACTGGATATTTACAGGTGGTTGTGGGGTTGTAGAAGTGGAGGTTGTGGTTGTGGGGGTTGGTGGGTGGGTGAGGGTTGCCTTTGTTGTAACTGAGCTGAGTCAGCGGCGTGGGTGCCAGCATGGTCCACTGCTGGTGCCTCGCGCGCCACACCACCACTACCACTACCAGTTGCATGCACATTTCTCATACCAATTGCAACGCTATCATCATCATTTTCACTATCACTTCCTGTTGTACGCCCACGGGATGTACTCCGAGATGTACTCTAACCCTTGGAAGAGCATATGGCACACTACCAGAGCGCATATACCGTCGTATATACTGCGCTTCACTGGTGAATATTCCTCTTCACTCGCGCTACTGGAACTATTTCGAAGGGCTTGGAGTTCATAGTCACTATCAGTATCATCACCATTGCTCACATCTGAGTCTGGGACATTAGAAAATAGGAGTTTCCGCCTTCGTTCTGGTACAACTGGCCGTGAACAAGACGCCACAGCACCAGAGGTGGACGGCTGTGGGTCGTCGGGGTTTTCCTCACTTATACCGGTATTATGGTCACTATTTTCGGTCACAACCGCCTCAAAACCTTGAAAGTCACCTTCACTAACACCCCATCACTGTTAGAACTGTCACTGATGAATAAAAGTGTCCCAATTCGCCGAGGAGTAAGGTGTTTCTTGCTGTGAGGCATGGTGGAGAAGGTGTACTGAAATGGTGTTCCCACAATGCACCACTGGGTGCCCGATTTTTCCTACTCGCACACTGACCACGCAGACCCATTCTCTCATCCTAGGCCTACCAGCTGTTTCCGCAATTTGAAGCCGCTAGAATTTACGCGTACTAGTACGGCACCAACCCCTGCTCGTAAAACGTACTAGTACGGCACCGACCCCGAAAGGGTTAACTGTGCCATTCATAAGTGTGGACGTGTGTAACTTGGAAAGTTTGTAATGTATGACGTCCTGTACAACTCCTCTAGAGTCCCTTCTCCTTGTGCCTATATTAGACATACCTACCACTGTTACCCCACTATGTCTCCTTCCACTTTCTCTTGTCTCTAGTGAAGGAGCTGCATTTTTTCAATAGCTAATCTCTGGTTCTCCCAGCTGTCAGTCCAGGGGCAACACCACCATCTAGACCAATGGTTCTCAACTGTTGGTCCATGGACCACTGGTGGTCCATGGTGACATTTTGGGTGGTCCACAGAACATTCACTATATTTGGTAATAAACTGAAGATTGGTGCATATAGTCTTAAATTTATCGAAAATAAAGTGTGAATCAGCGGTATGTCTTTGCTTTGCCTTTATATATCATTTACTCAAAAAAGAAATGGTCCACGACATTTTTATAATTGGGTTGGTGGTCCATGGGCTGAAACGAGTTGAGAACCACTGATCCAGACGATTTATGTCTCCTAGTTTGAATGTCAACATGTAAAGTTTCCAGGCTGCTGATAGGAGTTTGTATTCTATTATTATGGCGTGGCAGACTCACATGTTCTGCCAAGCTGGATGAAAAGAATAATCATAGGTTTTGAGTAGTGGAGACCTTGTCATATCAGCACTACTTGTCTAGATTGCATAGCTATAGCAATAGATTCCACCAAGAATGATTATGATAAGGGAATGATTCTCAAGGGCAATATTTCTGTTTTGGAACCCTAGAATGGTCCCAAAACAGAAATGCTCATTCATGACTAATGCAACATTGTTTGCCTCCACTTGTCACTTCTTGCTCAACTATTGTTGTGGTGGTGCATAGGTGGCAGGTCGAGCAACCACCCCTGACCAAATCCAGTTACCACCAGAATTACATTGAATTAACACCTACCCTCGCCACTCATGTTTCTTTTTTTTCTTTTTGTCAATTTCTTCTCTACCCTGCTCTGTGGCAGCACTTATCCTCATGTTCTTCGCTACTTTTGACAGTGATGCACACCTCACATAGGACTTTGGGACGTTCCATGCCTTGTGTTGTTTATCTACCAACTGAGCAAGACTTGTCCTTGGGAAGCAAGTTTTATGCAGGTCCCCCTTGCAGTGGCTCTTCTACTGTACTTCCATGACTGTCTTAGACCTTTGTGCTGGAGCAGTATTCAAGATCCCTGTACTTGGGGGAAAGTTTTGGGATTTTTTTAGAAGCCTTGCTTTTCTTAGACTCTTTCTCTGGTCTTTCCTCCCCACCTTTCCTTGGCAGGGCTCCAGAGCCCATGTTCTGGGCCTCAACCTTCCACTTCCCATCTGGAAGGGTGGCTGGCAATATAGCTATACCATGATCACACAGGAGCCCCTTCTGTGTTCCATTACATTGACTGAAGGTTTCCACACTCCAGGAAGTCAGGTGGACCATGCAGCATCTTGGTTGTTGGTGAATTTGACAGGCCCCTGAAGCCATTTTGCTTGCCTCTTCCTACATGGATTTTCAATATGTTTCCTGAGCTTATTACACCTTTAGACTGGCCTAATTTGTGCTGGCTTCAATGTTTTCTTACTGACCATACAGCTCTTCCCATTCCCTCATGCTGAGCTCTGCCAATCCAGTTCTTCAGGACAATGGGACCTCAGACACTCATCATCCTTCCAACCTATCCTGAAGGTGCACTGCAACCCTAATAATTTACTGTTCTTTGATTTTTACAATATCATTCCAACTCTTAAACTCACTTCATGCTCATCCCCACATTGCTGGGTCACTCCAGGCTGAGCCTCAGATGGTACCTCCTCCTTGGAGCAAGACTGCCTTCTTGGGGCAGCCTCTGGGACTTGCTGATTGTGTGGTACTAGATTTATTGCATTTATCAGAAGTGCTAAACTCACAGGGATCATACAGTGCCTGGGGATATGGGGGGTAATAAAAATAAGGTTTCTCATGTCCTTGTATATTTTTTCACTATTTTTAAAATATGAAAAATTCATTAAAATCTATAACTTCAGACACTTTTCCTCTAAATTATGGCTTTGCAACTGCATATCTTAATTTTAATGAAATATACAGTCAAGTGAAAGGAGGAGAGATTCAATTCCTTGGATGAAGAGCCCCTCATTAGAATCAAGGGGTAGGATGGTAGAGTTGATGTTGCAGACGAATGATGCTGATCTACTTGAATCATCAGTGACTTTAGGCATGCTGATTACTCTGTCATTCAGCTGTATCTAAGATAACTCAAACCTAGACCTGGGTCCAGGTCTGCCGAAATTCACAGCCATTGTTCCACACTGTCTTGTAAACTACTTTCTTCACTGTGCTCTGATTCTCTATATCCCTACCAGCTTGAACACTAGTTTACAAATATCCAGCATGTCCTTCAATCTATGACAGTGATGGCAGAACTTGTGTATTTGTTAACTCACTAACACTTTTTGATGGTGGGTTTGTCTTTCGTGGGACACCAGACCATAAAAAAATGGAACTTCGTCAAATAAATATTTACAGCATGCCAAAGAAGAAACATTTCCTTGATTTATGACCTAGCAATTAAATAATATAAAAAGCTAATACAAATGTGCTTTGCCATAAGTATAGCTGCAAACAACAAAAGAGCCAAAGCAATTACTAATTCAGACTTCAAACACTGAGGCAATAAATGGATGCAAAAGTGACAATTGCAAGACTAAATTAGCAAATATAAAGTGATAAAAACAAATAGTTTTGAAATACAAAACATAATGGCATTTCTAGACTCCTGACATTTTTATAACTTACATTATTATAATTATTTGTCATACTGTACAGAACAGTATTAGCATCATGTAGGTGAAATGAGACAAAAAATACTATATTGTTCCCACGCAAACTATAAAAACAAATTCACTCATATTTTAGGGTAAGAAGGATCATGTAATACTTCAATTGCCTTCCAAGTTATAGCGCCATATCCCAAATAAAGTGGAACCTCGGTACTTGAACTTAATTCATTCCAGAAGGCTGTTTGAATGCGATCTATTTGAGTACGAACAAATTTTTCTGTGGCCTCGTGGCTAAAGCTCTCTTCACACGATGAGGGTCCAGTTAGATTCTCAGTGAGGGATGAAACATTGGGCATGTTTCCTTACACTGGTTGTCTATGTTCACCCATCACCTGGATGTTAGTCGACTGGTGTGGGTTGCATCAGGATAAAACTGACCTAATTTGCCTGAAATGCTCTGCATAACAAGTGGCTTTCTATATAGTAGAATGTCATTGATGTCAGCCAGGCCTGTATACCTTGTACATGTACTTGTAGAAATAAAGATATTATTATTATTATTATTAATCAGTTTTCTTTTTTGTTGGCTGTTATCACTAATCTTCTTAGGCCCCATGGTGACTTATTTATACAATATAAAAAAAAACACCAAAAAATGTGAAGAAACACAAAATAGTTTACAGGAAGTTCTGGCGGGGCGTGTTTGTTTGGTTGAGTGCCAAGCAAATGGATGACTACCAGTGATTTTTACCGAACAAAGTGTTTGAATACCGGGTTGTTTGAGAAGGGAGCTGTTCAAGTACTGAGGTTCCACTGTACTTTGAGCATAAATACCATTTATGTAGCAATGAATCACATTATACTGAGTGGAGTGATTTGAGGCACGATGTGGCCTGATTTGAGTCGATATGTCTGGGTAAATGAAAGATGCCAGCATATTGACTACATTTATATTTTAGCACAAAGACACTTATTATGTTTTCATGAAATACAGAAAATTTATAGAAATGTATGAATGTAAACTGAGTAAACGGCTAATTATAAATATAGTGGACCCCTTGATTACGTTCTGCGCCAAACTCGAACAATTATGTAAGTGTATTTTTGTAAAGTGCTTTTGTAAGTGTATTTTTGGGGGTCTAAAAGGACTAATCTAATTTACATTATTCTTTGTGGGAACAAATTCGTTCGTAACGGCACTTGAACAGCATTCTGGGCGAAATAATAGCATAATCCGGGGGTCCACTGTACTCAAAAACATTTTGACCTTGGAAAATAATTTATCAGTTTTCAATTTTAACCCTTTGACTGTTTCGGTCATATATATCGTCTTCGAGCCACTGTTTCGGACGTATCTATACGCCTAAATTCTGCGGCCTCAAATCAAACAGGAGAAAGCTGGTAGGCCTCGTGTGAGAGAATGGGTCTGTGTGGTCAGTGTGCGCAGTATAAAAAAATCGGGCAGCCAGTGGTGCATTGTGGGAACGCCATTTCAGTAGTCCTTGTTCAGCATGCCTAGCAGTAAGAATTATCTGACTCCTTGGCGCATCTGGGACTGTTCTCATCCTCAATGATAGCTCTAACACAGATGGAAGTGTCTCTGAAGATGAATTTCATGGTTTTGAGGAGTTTGTGACCGAAAGCAATCCCAGGATACCAGAAGGAAGGAAGGAAAAAAGAAAGAAAGTAAGGAAGGAAGGAAGAGATGAGAGGAAGGAAGGAAAGAAGAGATGAAAGGAAGGAAAGAAGAGATGAAAGGAAGGAAGGAAAAGAGATGAAAGGAAGGAAAAAAGGAAGGAGGGAAAAGAAGGAAGGGAAAGGAGGAAGGAGGAAAGAAGGAAGGAAAAAAGAAAGGAAGGAGAGATGAAAGGAAGGAACAAAGAAGTAAGAAAGGAAGGACGAAAAAAAGGAAGGAATGAATGAAGGAAGAAAGGAAGGCAGGAAGGAAGAGATGAGAGGAAGGAAGGAAGAGACGAGAGGAAGGAATGAAGGAAATAAGTAAGAAAGGAATGAAGGAAGAAAGGAAGCTAGGAAGGAGGTTGTGGGGAAGACATGGGTCCCCTTTTGTGTTGACAGGTTGACAGCAGTGAGGGTGGTGAGTAATGGTATAATATGTCATTTTGACAGCTGGCTTACCCTGACTCAGCAAATTTATATGTCCACACACAACTTCAAGCTCTAAGGGAAGTTGATGGAAAGTGTCCAGTCATTATATATGTGTATATATTTATAGAACAATGCAATAGGTTGGTGGGTAAGTGGGTGGTAGGTGGTAAGTAAGTAGGTGGGCAAGTAAGTAGGTAGCAAGTGGGTATGTGGGTAGGCAAGTGAAGCAAGTGGTAAGCAAGTAGGTAAGTAAGTAGGTAAGTAAGTAGGTGCGTGGTAGGTATGTAAGTAGGTCACAGAGTAGGTCGTGGTGGGTGCGTGGTGGGTCGTGGTGGGTCGTGGTAGGTGCGTGAGTGGGTGCGTGAGTGGGTGCGTGAACGGTGCGTAGAGTAGGTGCGTAGTAGGTACGTGAAGTAGGTCGTAAGTAGGTACGTGAGTAGGTACGTAAGTAGGTACATAAGTAGGTACGTAGTAGGTCGTAAGTAGGTACGTAAGTAGGTACGTAAGTAGGTACGTAAGTAGGTACGTAAAGTGGTAGGAAGGACTGTGGGGAAGAAGAGCTTGGGACCCCATGGGTGTTGACAGGTGAGTGGTGGTATAATATGTCATTTTGACAGCAGCCACACCCTGACTCAGCATATTTACAAGTCCACACACTCACAACAACCAGCTTCCAGAAGCTAAATGTCAGTTCTATAAGTGTCCAGTGACTATATATGTGTATATATAGAAACCAGAAGGAAGGAGATGAAAGAAAAGGAAGGACGGTATGAAAGGAAGGTAGGAATGTAGGAAGGAAGGAATGTAGGAAGGAAGGAATGTAGGAAGGAAGGAAGGAATGTAGGAAGGCAGGTAGGAAGGAAGGTAGGAAGGAAGGTAGGAAGGAATGCAGGAAGGAAGGCAGGAAGGAAGGCAGGAGGGAAGGTAGAAAGGAAGGTAGGAAGGAAGGAAGGAAGGAAGGCAGGGAAGGAAGGAAGGAAGGAAGGCAGGAAGGAAGGAAGGAATGGCGGCCCAGAAACAACAACCAGCTTCCAGAAGCTAATAACAATTCTATGAAGTGTCCAGTGATTATATATGCATATATGTATATAGAAACCAGATGGAAGGAAGAAAGGAAGGGCGAGATGAAAGGAAGGAAGGAATGTTTGAAGGAAGGTTAGAAGGAAGGAAGGAAGGTCGAATGATGACCCAGACACAACAACCAGCTTCCAGAAGCTTATAGCAGTTCTAGGCACGTGTCCAGTGACTGTGTGTATATATAGAAACCAGAAGGAAGAAAGGTGGAGTGGGTGGTGGGTGGGTGGTGGGTGGTGGGTGGTGGGTGGGTGGGTGGGTGGGTGGGTGGGTGGGTGGGTGGGTGGGTGGGTGGGTGGGTGGGTGGTGGGTGGGTGGGTGGGAGGAGGAAGGTAGGTAGGTATGTAGGAAGGAAGGAATGTAGGAAGGAAGGAATGGGAAGGAAGGAATGTGGAAGGAAGGAATGTAGGAAGGAAGGGATGTAGGAAGGAAGGGATGTAGGAAGGAAGGAATGTAGGAAGGAAGGAATGTAGGAAGGAAGGAATGTAGGAAGGAAGGAATGTAGGAAGGAAGGAATGTAGGGAAGGAAGGAAGGAAGGAATGATGACCCAGCGACCATCAACCTAGGATAACTACCTAACACAACTGCTTGCTACTACTTTGAAAAAACTGCTCAGAAGAGATGTTTTGTCTGTGTATATACAAAAAAATGCCCACAAAATGCACACACACTCGTTTTATGTGTGAGGAATGTAAAACACCACTGTGCATGGAACCATGTTTCAAAAGAGTTCCACAAGCTGCAGAATGTCTATGAACATGTCCAGTGCTGCACATTTGTTATATATATTATAGAACAATAGTAATAAGATTTTTGTATTGTTCATTTGTGTAACAAGTTTTGTAAACAATATAAAGATACTAATGTTTATGCTATTATTGTGTTGCATACAACGAATGTATATATATACATTGCACCTTACCTTAGGTCTCACAGGCCACATAAGTTACGTAAAAAGAAAATAGTGAAAAACAAGAAATCTACGAATGGAAGTAAACAAATGTTTACTGAGTGAGGGGGCAGTGCCGCTGTTGCCATACGCGGCTCATTTTCTGCCAACTTTACACCTCCATATCTCGGTAAGTAATTGATGGCAAAAATCTGTTTTAGGATAAAAAAAATCAGAAAAATAATCTTAACATTCTGATAAAAAAATAATTTTTTTTTGAATATTTTGCGACAACAGAAGGACTCAGGATTGAGGGTTGCGACAGTCAAAGGGTTAAATAAATAATGTTCCAGTTACTTTTATATGGCCAAAAATCAAATAAAAATTAATTTTCCAAAAAAATCATTGTGGTCAGCATGGACAGGCCACACATTTTGGGATTCAATCTCCATTCTATCAAATATCATTTTTGATTCTTTTCCTACTTGTTCCACTCGCCAACATAGGCATTCGTACCATAACTGAATACATAACACTCGTTCTGGAAGTGGCATTTCAGTACCTGCATTCTGAAGAAAGGGTTGGCCTGTTGTGGTTTAGAGGGTCATCTAAACTGTGATGTTAGTGCCCTTCCTGGCAAGGCAGTGACTAAACGGGTGACAATGAAAGACCCTACCTTGGTGGGAGACAGCCAGTGTGTTATAAAAAAAAAAATCCTCAGGTATAAGTTTCTTGTATGCAACTGGAACAAACTCCCTCACTATCACTGGCCTCCAGAAAGCATAAAAATCTGTAGTATGCAAAGTACAGTGGTACCTCGAGTTCGATGGTCCCCAAAATCACCCTTTTATTAAGTTTATTTTTGAAATGCTTTTTAAGTATATTTTTTGGGGGGGTAAAAGGACCAATCTATTTTACATTTTTTTTCCTTAGGGGATAAATTCGTTTGGTAATGGCACTTGAACAGCATTCTCGAACGAAAAAATATAAAGCTCGAGGTACCACTGTATAAGTTTGATAGCTGTCTCAGATAGCCCTACATAAAATACCGTCAGTTTTCATCCAAGCCTTACTCCTTACATGATGCAAATATCATTTGCCTGAGTACTTTCTTAAAACTACACCCTTTAAAGATACTATACACAAGAAAACCGGCCATTTAACTACATAAATACAACTTTATTTCAACATGATACTACACTGTTTATACAGAAATGGAAAGACCTTGATTGCATGTTGGAAGCCCATGGGTTTTCAGAGCATTTCAGACATGCCTAAACCTATAACTTAAGACTACGGACATATCAAGATAAATAAACGGAAAACGCTGGCGGGAAGAAACAGGGGCCCGTGGCCTGGCTGGCAAAGCTCTGCTTCCCCGCAAAAGGGCCTGGGTTCGATTCCTGGCAGGATGGAAACATTTGGGCGTGTTTCCTTACACCTTTTGTCTTAGCAGCAAAAGGTACCTGGGTGTTAGTCGACTGGTGTGTGTGCATCCTGGGGATAAGATTGAGGACCCCAATGGAAATAAGACAGACAGTCCTTGATACCCCTTTCCTTTCTTGGGTTATCCTGGAGGCTAACCCTCTGGGTTAAAAATCCAAACAAAATCTTATCTTATCTTATAGAAGCACAGTTGCATCACATATATTTTTGGTTAATCTTCCTTCTGTAAAAATATCTTTGGTATAAATTGTGAAGAGTGAATGAGTGAGCTTTGGGGTAAAATAAAAAAATAAAAAAATTAAAAAAACAATGAAAAGGGCCAGTGTGTCAATCACCTCACCTGATGCTACACTTATTTTACTGTAGTTCAGTAATACATTTGTTATACTGTCAGTATTATATTTGTTATATTGTACAGTATTATATTTATTATACTGTCAGTATTATATTTGTTATATTGTACAGTATTATATTTGTTATACTGTACAGTATTATATTTGTTTTTGTCGTACAGTACATATTATATTTGTTATACTGTACAGTATTACTTTTTGTTATACTGTACATTGTACATTGTTAAACTGTATAGTATTACATTTGTTATAATGTAAAAATATTACATCTGTTATACTGTACAGTATTACAGTACATCTGTTATACTGTACAGTATTACAATACATTTGTTAAACTGTATAGTATTACATTGTTATAATGTCAGTATTACATCTGTTATACTGTACAGTATTACATTTGTTATACTGTACAGTATTACAATACATCTGTTATACTGTACGTATTACATTTGTTATACTGTACAGTTTACATTGTTATACTGTACAGTATTACATTTGTTATAATGTCCCCAGTACTATTACATTGTTATACTGTACAGCATTACATTTGTTATAATTCAGTATTATATTTGTTATACTTACAGTATTATGTATGATGTACTGTTAAATTTTTAAAAATTTGATACAGTCCCTATTCTGTCAGTATTACTTTTGGCATACTGTACTATATTAAATTTAGTATACAGTGGCCCCCCGGTGTTTGTGATAAGAACATAAGAACATAAGAAAAAGGGAACACTGCAGCAGAGCCTACTGACCCATGGCAGGTCCATCACTCACCGGCTTAGACCTGACCCCCCTGGAGCTAACCTTCTCCGGGTAAACTCCCGGTAGTTAGGTCACTTCCATAAGGAATTAATCGGAATCTGACCTAGTAGCACAAGCTAGTCAGGTCCAACTCATTATAACAAATGTAATACTATACAGTTAACAAATGTATTAGCAATACTGTACAGTATAACGAATGCTGTAATACTGTACAGTATAACGAATGTAATATATGCATTATAACAAATGTAATACTATACAACAAATGTAATGTACAATTATAACAAATGTAATACTATACAATTATAACAAATATAATATACTATGCGTACAATATAGCAAATATAATACTGTGCAATGTAACAAATATAATACTGTACAATATAACAAATATAATACTATACAATATAACAAATATAATACTGTACAATACTAACAAAATATAATACTATGCAGTATATAACAAATGTATTTCTGAGACTATGCGGTAAGTGGCAGCAGGTGGTGTTGACACACTGACCTTTACGATGTTTTATTAATTTTTTATTTTTATTTTACCCCAAGCACTCATTCACTTCTTACAATTTATACCAAGATATTTTGCAGAGGAAGACAATTCCTTAAAAATATATGAAGTGATACGGCTGTCTTCTATAGAATGAATGAATTTTGTTGGATTTTAACCCCAGAGGAATTAGCCACCAGAATAACAGAAGGCTGATCGTCATCGAGGACTGTCTGTCTTATTTCCATTGGGAGTCCTCAATCTTATCCCCAGGATGCGACACACACCCAGTCAGCCTAGCGCCCAGTACCTGTTTACTGCTGGGTAACGTGTAAGAGAGCTGCGTCGAAATGTTTCCATCCTACAAGATCGAACCCGGAGCCCACTGGCAGGCGGGCTGCCAGCGGGCTCACTTGAGCCTTGAGCCAGCGTTACTCGTTGCTCTTGACAATGTCACGAGCGAGTCTTGGGATTATGGGTTTAGGCATGTCTGAGCCCTTCTGAACAACCATGGAAACTCCAGCATGCAGTCAGTGTCATCCGATCTGTATAGGCTGTGTGAGTATCTGTTGAAGCTAAGTTGTATTTATGTAGTTAATGGCGATTTTCTGTGTATAATATGCTAAAATGTAGTTTTAAGAAAGTCACTCAGGCAAATGATATTGCATCATGGGAAGTAAGGCTGAATTAACTTGTGATATTTTATGAGGGCTATCTGGACAATATCAAACATACGTGGTACCTCGAGATTACGATATTTTCGTTAGGAATATTCAATGCCATTATAAGCAATTTATCCCCATGAAATAATGTAAAATGAACTAGTCCTTTACACCCAAATATGCTTGCAAAGCATTTCAAGTAAACTTACATAAAAGGAGTGGGTGAGGACCATGTAACCTCGAGTACCCTTGCATGCTGTCTTTTTGCTCTTTCTGGAGATGTCGGTGATGTGAGGTGTAGTTTGTTCCGGTTGCAGCAGGCCGCCTGAGGTTTTATTTTTTAACACTGGCTGTCCCCACCAAGGTAGGGAAAACTGCTCACTTGTCACCCGTTTAGTCACTGCGACACTAACATCACGGTTGGAGCCTCAAACCACAACAGGCCAGAATGCAGGTACTGTATGTCTACTTCCAGAGCAGTGTTATGTATTCGGTGTAATGCGAGAATGCCTATGTTGGGCGATCATAAAATGATATTTGACAAATTGGAGATGAACTCTTAAAATGTGGCCTGTCCCATGCGGCCACAATGACTGTTTTTGCAAAATTAATTTTTATTGATTTTGGCCATAAAGTAACTGGAACATTACTATTTAACCGCCTGATCACTTCTGTTGTCGCCATGTCGAAAAAATTATTTTTCTTATCGAAATGTTAAGATGACCCTCGTTGTTTTATCCTAAAAACAGATTTTGCCATCAATACTACCGAGATATGAAGGTGTAAGTTGGCAGAGAAAATGAAAGCCGCATATCATGGCTAACAGCGGCGACTACCTTTCATCAGTAAACATTTGTTTACTTTCCATTAAGTGGAATTTCTTTTGTTTTTCACTATTTTCTTTTCACGTAACTATATAACCTGATTAAAAAAGATATTATATATATTCACATTAAGATTGTATGTAACACAACAACAACATAAACGATAGTAATCTTTGTGTTTCCTTTTTTTCACAAATAAAAAATACAAAAAAAACTTTTTTTTATTGTTTAAATATTATAAAAAGTGCTCCTGGACCTTTTTTTAAAATTTTTCAGCTTGTGGGGAAAAATTTAAACTGCAATTTTTTTCCTCACAAAAAGGGGTTCCAAGGGGTTTTTATACACAGACAAAACTCTTCTTTTTTCTTAAGTAAAACAAACCCTTTTTTTTGGTTTCCCCGGGGTTTTTTTTTGTCTGGTCTCATTTTTTTCCCCTTTCCCCACCTTTCCTTCCTCCTTCCTTCCTCCCCCCCCTTACCTTCCCCCCTTTCCCTTTCCTTCCTTCTTTCCCTTTCCCCTTTCCCTTTTCCTACCTCCTTCCTCCTTCCATCCCCGCCTACCCCCCTTTTTTTCCTTTTTTCAAACTCCCCTCCCTTTTCCCCCCGGTCTATAAATACACAATACGGACCCTGCCCGGGGGTGCTATGCTTCTGGAAGCTGTTTTTTTTTCGGGGCATCATTCCGACCCCCTTTCCCTTTCCCCTTTTAAACCCTTTCCCTTTAAAAACCTTTTTTCTCCTTCCTTTTTCCTTTCCCTCTGGTTTTTATATCCTTTTCATCCTTTTTTTCCTTTTTCCTTTTTTTTTTTCCCTTTCCTTTCCCCTTTCCCCCTTCCTTCCTTCCCGTTCCCCTTTTTTTCCCCTTCCCTTTTTTTCCCCCCTGCCCCTTTTTGTTTTCCCCTTTTTTTTCCTTCCTTTCCTTTCCCTTTTCCAAAACCCCCTTTCCTTCCCCCTTCCTTCCCTTCCTTTTCCTTACCCTTTTCCCTTTTCCCTTTTTCTTTCCCCTTTTTCTCCTTTCCTTTTTTTTCCTTCCCCTTTTGGTTTCTATATATACCATATATATCACTGGACATTTTAGAACTGAATTTTCTTTTGGAAGCTGGTTGTTGTGAGTGTTGGGTAAAACTGGTCCCAAAAGGGGGGGGTGCTGTCAAAAAAAATTTTAACCACTCACCCCTTAACACCCCGGGGGCCCAAAATTTTTTCCCCACAGTCCTTCCCACC
>WNWK01014063.1:0-22500 GCA_009830355.1 Cherax destructor
GTTCCACAAGGCACAGTACTTGCTCCCATCCTGTTCTTCATCCTCATATCGCACATAGACAGGGATATAAGCCACAGTGCTGTGTCTTCCTTTGCAGATGACACCCGAATCTGCATGACAGTGTCCACCGTTGAAGACACTTCAAGACTCCAATCAGACATCAACCAAATCTTTAAATGGGCTGCAGAAAACAATATGAAGTTCAATGATGAGAAATTTCAATTTCTCAGATTTGGAAAACGTGAGGAGATTAAAATCTCATTGGAGTACAAAACAAATTCCAACCACACAATAGAGCGAAAAACTAATGTCAAAGACCTGGGAGTGATCATGTCAGAGGATCTCACCTTCAAGGACCAAAACACCTTAGCAATCGCATCTGCTAGAAAAATGACAGGATGGATAATGAGAACCTTCAAAACCAGGGATGCTAAGCCCATGTTGACAATTTTCAGGTCGCTTGTTCTATCTAGGCAGGAATTTTGCTGCACACTAACTGCACCTTTCAAGGCGGGTGAAATTGCTGACCTAGAAAATGTGCAGAGAACCTTCACCGCACGCATAAGTGCGATAAACCACCTCAACTACTGGGAACGCTTGAAGTTCCTAAACCTGTACTCTCTAGAACGCAGGCGGGAGAGATACATTATTATATACACGTGGAAAATTTTAGAGGGATTAGTACCAAACTTGCACACGAGAATCACTCCCTACGAAAGCAAAAGACTCGGCAGGCGATGTAACATCCCCCCAATGAAGAGCAGGGGTGCCACTAGCACGTTGAGAGACAACACAATAAGTGTCAGGGGCCCAAGACTGTTCAACTGCCTCCCAGCATACATCAGGGGGATTACCAACAAACCCCTGACTATCTTCAAGCAGGCACTGGACAGGCACCTCAAGTCTGTACCTGACCAGCCAGGCTGTGGTTAGTACGTTGGAGTGCGTGCAGCCAGCAGTAACAGCCTGGTTGATCAGGCTCTGATCCAGCATAAGGCCTGGTCACAGACCGGGCCGCAGGGGCGTGGACCCCTGGAACTCTCTCCAGGTATACTCCAGATACCTCTAACCCTCTATTTAAAGCTGTTTATGGATCCTGCCTCCACTACATCACTCTCCAGACTATTCCACTTCCTGACAACTCTATGAATGAAGAAATACTTCCTAACATCCCTGTGACTCATCTGAGTCTTCAACTTCCAATTCTGATCCCTTGTTGTTGTGTCCCATCTCTGAAACATCTTGTCCCTATCTATCTTGTCAATTCCTCTCAGTATTTTATATGTTGTTATCATGTTCTCACTATCCCTCCTGTCCTCCAGTGTCGTCATGTCGATTTCCATTAATCTATCCTCGTAGGACATACCCCTTAGCTCCAGGACTAGTCTTGTTGCAAACCTTTGCCCTCTCTTTAATTTCTTAACGCTGCAAACTCCAATATGGGGCTGACGTAGACGGTGTATAGAGTCTTGAATGATTCCTTACTGAGGTGTCGAAACGCTTTTCTTAGGTTTGCCAGGCGCCCATATGCTGCAGCAGTTATTTGGTTGATTTACGTCTCAGGAAATGTGCTCGATATTATACTTTCTCAAGTTTGCAGACTTTGGTCCCCTAACATGCATTCTGTCTGTGGTCTTCTTTGCCCTTCCCCAGTCCTCATGACCTTGCACTTGGTGAGGCTAAACTCCAGGAGCCAGTTGCTGGACCAGCTTGCAGCTTGTCCAGATCCCTCTGTAGTCCTGCCTGAACCTCATCCGATTGAATTCTCCTTATTAGCTACATCGTCTGCAGACAGGGATACTTCTGAATCTATTCCTTCCGTCATGTCATTCACATATACAAGAAACAGCACCAGCTCTAGGACTGACCTCTGTGGAACCTCGCTCGTCACAGGCGCCCACTCTGACACCTTGTTACATACCATGACTCGTGGTTGCGTTCCTGTCAGGTATTCTCTGATCCATTGCAGTGCCTTTCCTGTTATACATGCCTGATCCTCTAGCCTTCTTGTAGTCCAAGAAAATGGAATCTACTCACCCCTCTCTCTCTCTCTTGTCTTACTTCCATCACCTTGTCGTAAAACTCCAGTAGGTTTGTGATACAAGATTTCCCGTCCCTGAAACTGTGCTGGTATTTCACCACTCTCCTCCTGATAATCTCTATGACTTTGGATACTATACATGTCAGTGACACTGGTCTGTAGTTTAATGTTGCATGTTTGTCTCCTTAAAAATTGGGGATTACATTTGCTGTCTTCCACACCTCAGGTAGTCGCCCAGCTGCAGTAGATGTGTTGAAGATTGTTGTTAGTGGCACTCAGAGCACCTCTGCTCCTTCTCGCAGGACCCACGGAGAGATGTTGTCAAGTCCTACCACATTTGAGGTATCTAGTTCACTTAGCAGCCTCTTGACCTCCTCCTCAGTTGTGTGTATTGTGTCCAGCACTTGTTGGTGTACCCCAACATTCTGGCTTTCTGGAGACCAGTCTTCACTGAAAATATTTTTTAAAATCTCACATTGAGCTCTTCACATAACTTGTCAGTCGTTTATTGTGATCTCCCTTCCTTCCTTCCTCAGCCTGATTATCTGGTCCTTGACTGTTATTTTCCTCCTAATGTGGCTGTACAACAGCTTCGGGTCAGACTTTGGGTTTGTTGCTATGTCATTTTCGTATTGCCGCTGGGCCTCCCTCCTTATCTGTGCATATTCCTTTCTGGTTCTTCGACTAATCTCCTTATTTTCCTGGGTCCTTTGTCTTCTATACTTTTTCCATTCTTTAGCACACTTTGGGTGAACCAAGGGCTCGTTCTGGTCTTCCCATTATTTATGTTGACCTTGGGAACAAACCTCTTCTCTGCCTCCTTGCATTTTGTTCCATAGTCAATCATTTTATTTACTGATTTTCCCACCAGTTCTCTTTCCCACTGAACCTCATGCAGGAAATTCCTCATGCCTGTGTAGTCCCCTCTGTTGTAGTCTGACTTCTCCCTTCCTGCACTTCCTGCTTCCCTCTCCACTTGTAACTCTACTATGTATTCGAAGCTCAGGACCACATGATCACTAGCTCTGAGGAACCTTTCATATGTGATGTCATCAGTGTCTGAACTACTCAAGGTGAATATGAGGTCCAGTCTTGCTGGTTCATCCTCTCTTCTTTCTCTGGTAGTGTCCCTAACATATTGATGCTTGAGCTTTTCCAGTACCACCCTCCACGTTTCTGGTCCCCTATGTGGCTCCAGTTTTCCCAATGAATTTCCTTATAATTGCAGTCACCCACAACTAGTAACTTTGCCCTGCCCATGTGGGCCCTTCTGGCCACCTCAGCCAGTGAATCAACCATTGCTCTGTTGCTCTCATCATATTCTTGTCTTGGCCTCCTGCTATTCTGTGGTGGGTAAGGCATCATTGCAATCACTACCTTGGGACACCCAGTCTGAAGTGTTCCTACTATGTAGTCCCTTGCTCTCCCTCTGTCCCTCATTCCAACTTCTCAAAACTCCTCTGGTTTTTGATGAGCAGTGCAACTAAACCACCCCCTCTATTCCCTCTGTCTTTCCTTTGGATCTGATATCCAGTTGAAAAGATGACACCTGTTATCATTCCTGTGAGCTTGGTTTCTGTGAGTGCTATGATGTCTGTGAGTCGTGCCACTCCTCAACTTATTACTTATTCTATCTGCGTTGGTGTACCATACCTTCAGATTCTTTTCCAACACTGTATTCTGGGGAGTTTGTGGGGGCTGGGGGAGTGGGAGACCTGGCAGGGTGTTATGGGAGTCTACTGTGTAGGGTGGGGTTGGTGGGTATGAGTGTGGAGTGTGATTTGTTCTGGGATAATATGTTTAGTTGTTGGGTTCTGTGGGTGGTTACACTTGCTGCTCCTCCCAACTCTGGTTGTCCCATCTTGAGTCTAGCCTTGTCTCTCTTTATTACCCCTTTCATCTTTGCATCCTCTCTCTCAGTTTCTGTTGTTCTGTTCTCGTTCTGTCGCACTCTAGGTACACCCTCTGTTATTTTACTGTTTCCTTTAGCCGTGGTTTCTGCTGCAGGATCCTGTTCCACACAGTTTCTGCCTTGAAAATCAATCTGACTGGTCAGTTCCTTCACCTCGAGTATCCATTATTCTCTGAAAATTTATCAGCTCAGTCATGTCCTCCTCTCCTCTTTGTTTGATGATATTTTCAATCTCTTTTTTTCTATCTTAGTCATCTTTCTTCGTATGTCCTCCCTTCGTTTTCCTGAAGCCCATGAATAAAAACTGACCACTCCCTCTCCTCTTCCCATTGCTTTTCCCTCTGCATCTCATTTAGACATAGCTATTGCTGCCCCTCTTATCATTTTCTGGATCTCCCGGTGGCCTGATCGTGCCTTTGCAGGGGCCTGTCATCTTCTCTACCTACTTCCTTTCTCTCACATACTGCTACCGCTGTGCCTAGCAGTATGCCAATTTCGTTCCTCGACATTTCCTGGGGCCCTGCTAGGGCCTCAACATAGGACTTAACTCCTTCTTTTCCTTCGGTTTCCTTATTGGATGTTGGTGTACCTGCTCCTGATGCCATGTCCCTTCTGTTCTTTGGCTCTATATCTTGCTTCAGCATTTTCAGTTCATCTTCTAGACTCCGTATCCTGGCTTCTGTGGCTTCAACTCACAGCTCACACTTCTTGGTCTCTGCATCCATCCTCTCCTCCATTTAAGCAATAAGCTCACCTAGTTTCCTCTCCTACTCTTTTTCCTTCCTTCTCCTTAGCTCTTCCACCCATTCTTCCTTTCCAGACCCATCTTCCTCTGTTCCCCTGGGTTTTCGACCTTCCTTATGGGGTCCCATTCTTATTTTTGTGTGTACTCACCTAATTGTGGTTGCAGGGGTCGAGACGCACTTCCTGGCCCCGCCTCTTTACTGATCGCTACTGGGTCCCCTCTCTCCCTGCTCCATGAGCTTTATCATACCTCGTCTTAAAGCTATGTATGGTTCCTGCCTCCACTACATCACTTGCTAGACTATTCCACTTCCTGACTACTTTATGGCTGAAGAAATACTTCCTAACATCTCTTTGACTCGTCTGAGTCTTCAACTTCCAATTGTGACCCCTTGTTTCTGAGTCCCCTCTCTGTGGGAGAAAGGGTGTACGTGTTTGCAAGTGTATACGTATGAGAATGTATGTGGGGAGGAGGGTGTATGTGCGTGTGTGGATGCGTATAGGAGTGTGTGTGGGTGTATATGTAGGGAGAGAGGGAGGGAGTATGTGCGTGTGAGAGTGTGTGTGTATGTATGTGTGTGTGTGTGGTTGTGTCGCTGGCAGCTCTGCATCATTACAGCAATGTGCTTGCTGCACGCAATGTGTGGAAGACCTGACATTAGTGAATATAACATGGCTACCCCGGCAGCTCCTCCTGCACGTTGCCTGCAGCTCCTGCACGCTACCTGCAGCTCCTGCACACTGCCTGCAGCTCCTGCACGCTGCCTGCAGCTCCTGCACGTTGCCTGTCTTCACTCTCTCCTCAGACATTGAACCAGCCTGGGGAAACGTCGACACATGTAGACTGAACCTGTGCAGAAGTCGATACGTGCAGATTGAACCTGTGAAGTCGATATACAAACCAGGTACAGTTATGGCAGAATTCCAAACAGTGGCGTCAGAACACACCTGTGGATCCCATCTTACATTAGTCTTGGCATGCATGATAGAGATGATGTATTATACATTTACCTTCAACGATGATGTATATCACAGTCTTAGGCTGACAACTAGTAGTTTGAGAACAATAATACGAAAATAACTTCAGATGAACTTCAATGAATTGAAACTGAGAGAGGCTGACACCAGTCAGTCCATCTATCATCAATCTATCATGCAAGAGGAGGCATATGTCTATGGTACATCCAACAAAATAAGCAGACTCTTGGATGTCACTACCGCCCGGCTCCGGCTAGGTATACCTGGAGGGTGTTCCGGGGGTCAACGCCCCCGCAGGCCAGTCTATGATCAGGTTACCAATATCTCTGGCAGGTTAAATCCCCGCCACCAGATGTAGACCAAACCAAATGTAAACTTTTCCAGATGGACTATTGTCACACCTTGCGTCATTATGTACTGGAATGAGTCACACCTTGCGTCATTATGTGCTGGAATGAGTCACACCTTGCATCATTATGTGCTGGAATGAGTCACACCTTGCGTCATTATGTGGTGGAATGTGTCACACCTTGCGTCATTATGTGCTGGAATGAGTCACACCTTGTGTCATTATGTGCTGGAATGAGTCACACCTTGGAAAATCCTAGAGGGATTAGTACCAAACTTGCACACGAGAGTCACTCTCTATGAAAGCAAAAGACTCGGCAGGCGATGCAACATCCCCCCAATGAAAAGCAGGGGTGCCACTAGCACGTTGAGAGACAACACAATAAGTGTCAGGGGCCCAAGACTGTTCAACTGCCTCCCAGCGTACATAAGGGGGATTACCAATAGACCCCTGGGTGTCTTCAAGCAGACACTGGACAGGCACCTAAAGTCAGTACTTGACCAGCCAGGCTGTGTTTCGTACGTCGGAATGCGTGCGGCCTGCAGTTACAGCCTGGTTGATCAGGCTGATTCACCATGAGGCCTGGTCACAGACCGGGCCGCGGGGGCGTTGACCCCCGGAACTCTCTCCAGGTAAACTCCAGGTAAGGTAAACACCCAGCCCCACAGTACGCTGGAATACCAAAGCTCATCCTGAATCCAGAATCAGCTCACCAGAAACGTCAGAGGGTGTTACCTGCAGTAACATATTACCAACCATTCTGGAAAAATACCCTGACTTTGCCCACTGTAAATAACTCATAACAACATCAATTAGTTTAAACTCAAGCGTACCCTGCTAAGCTATTGGGGGTTATGAATAACTCATAAGCACATAAAAGATACATTGTAATGGTTTTGTGACCTAATTTATGTCTGGATATATAACTCATTACGACTGTAACTATAAACATATTAATAGTTCATTACTACTGTAACTTGCTTAGCCATTAAAACTTTGAGGTTCAGTCACTGGAGCCATTATGTACCTTTGTAATCTGTAGACCACTACTCACGGGATGGGTATTGTGGCGCACAATACACATAACACGATGACTAGCAGACTCCTGGACTTCACTTTACCAAACAGACAAAGCAAATGCGCTAGTAATTATGGACAAGGTAGATTATAGGGGAAAAATAAACATGCTATTAGGAGACATGGAAACTCACGTGCCTCTTAAAGTACACAAAGAAAGTTCACACACTTAATGGTCTGAGGAAACACCTGACATATGGAAATCAGTCTACTATTAGTAGAGCATAAAATAAAAAAGAAATCTCTGAAACTGTAAATTACTATTAATAAAAAACTATGATGAGTAAACAAAAAATAAAATACACACGAAAACTTGCAATAGTACTTACATAACATAAAGAAGAGATAACTGCAAAGAATTTATAATCTACAAAATATTTACATAAAATGAAGGAGATACAACTTAAAGAATTCCACAACTCTTTAAATAACATCCTGGCCTTCATTGACGAGTGACTAGCAATCCAAGTAGTTAGACTGTTGGGGTTAGTCCTGACTCTTTCTCTTCTACTTCAGCTCTTCCTCTCACCGGCTATTCTTCTTCTGTCCCCACTTTCCCCTCGCCCCTAGTGGGTCCTTACCTGAGATTCTGAACTAACTAATTGACGAGTGAGTTAAGTAGTTAGACTGTTGGGTTTAGTCCTGACTCTTTCTCTTCTACTTCAGCTCTTCCTCTCAACGGCTATTCTTCTTCTGTCCCCACTTCCCCCTCGCCCCTGGTGGGTCCTTACCTGAGAGTCTGAACTGAACTGAAAGAACTGATAACTAGTGAGGGTTTACCCCACAAACGGTTTGGTTTGGTACTGACACTTTCTCTTCGACTGCAGTACTTCCTCTCACCGGATATTCTTCGTCTGTCCCCCACTTTCCCTTCGCCCCTAGTGGGTCCTTGAACTGAACTGATGACTAGTGATCGACACCATGCCCAACCCTTCTAGGGCAGGGTAGGTGCCAAAACTGGAGCTTGCTACCATCTGCCGTCAGCCTCCATGGGGCGGGGAAGATGGCAGACCAGAGTGGCCTAGTTTCTCCGTCCTAACCCCGTGCTGGTGGGGAATGTGGCTAGGCCTGGGGCCATTTGGTCCCAACGATGAAGGGGTACTTGTACCTCCTCCCATGGGAGACATAGGTCTCTGATACTCCCCCGACAGGGAGCAGAAGCCGGGTCGCTATCTGAAATAAACCCGGGCCGGGAGAATTCCCGGCGAATCAACACCTCATCCTCCATGACTAGTAAAAATGGTTATAATTAAAACCATATTTTTAAAGGGGTGGAACGGCAAGCCAGCTGAAGGCCTCTGTCACATGACCAAAAGTTCCATCTGCGGGTCATCTTATGAATGAGAACCGCGTCAGGAAACACTTGTCCTGTTTCCTGATAAACCATAACCTAACCTACTCGTCCTTCGAGGGTTTTCCTGGATTATGATTGTCATACGTTGGTTTAGTGGACGGCCTCGCTCAGATAACCAGAAGTTACGGTGGTTTAGTGGACGGCCTCGCTCAGATAACCAGAAGTTACGTTAGTTTAGTGGACGGCCTCGCTCAGATAACCAGAAGTTACGTTAGTTTAGTGGACGGCCTCGCTCAGATAACCAGAAGTAACGTTGGTTTAGTGGGCGGCCTCGCTCAGATAACCAGAAGTTACGGTGGCGGGTTATAACATGACTAAGACCCGAGTCAGGATGTAATATTTCCTGACAAGTCTTCCCTACCCTAAGCTATGCACTGTCTCAGAAGGCAAACCAATGATGGCATATAGTAGACGTCCACTCAAACCAATGTAGAATTGACCAGAAGGTAGCAGCATACTGCTGATACAGCAGTATACCTGAGGTAGCAGATACTCTAACAACCTGACTGCGAACAGCAGTGTACCTGAGGTAGCAGTAACACTGCTGAACAGCAGTTACCTGAGGTAGCAGCAATACTGCTGACACAGCAGTATACCTGGAGAGTAAACTTGCAGCAATACTGCTGACACAGCAGTATACCTGAGGTAGCAGAATACTGCTGATACAGCAGTATACCTGAGGTAGCAGTAACACTGCTGATACAGCAGTGTACCTGAGGTAGCAGCAATACTGCTGATACAGCAGTATACCTGAGGTAGCAGTAACACTGCTGATACAGCAGTGTACCTGAGGTAGCAGTAACACTGCTGACACAGCAGTATACCTGAGGTAGCAGTAACACTGCTGACACAGCAGTGTACCTGAGGTAGCAGTAACACTGCTGACACAGCAGTATACCTGAGGTAGCAGTAACACTGCTGATACAGCAGTATACCTGAGGTAGCAGTAACACTGCTGATACAGCAGTATACCTGAGGTAGCAGTAACACTGCTGACACAGCAGTGTACCTGAGGTAGCAGTAACACTGCTGACACAGCAGTATACCTGAGGTAGCAGCAATACTGCTGACACAGCAGTATACCTGAGGTAGCAGATACTGCTGAACACTGTACAACCTGAGGTGCGTACACACTGCGTGTGCGTATACCTCAGAGTGTGAGTAACACTCTCCAGGTGCAGTGATACCTGAGGTAGGCTGTACACCTGCTAGAGTGTGCAGCACTACCTCGGAGTGGTTGACTCATGTGGCTGTCACCCTGCAGGTGTCGCTGTACACACCTGCAGGTGTGGCTGTACACTCCTCCAGGTGTGGCTGTACACCTCAGGTGTGCTGTCACACCTCAGGTGTTCTGTACACTCCAGGTGTTGCTGTAACCCTCCAGGTGTGGCTGTACACTCCTCCAGGTGTGGTGTACACTCCCCAGGTGTGGCTGTACACCTCCAGGTGTGCTTACACACCTGCAGGTGTGAGCTGTCACCCTCCAGGTGTGGCTGTCACTCCTCCAGGTGTGTGACCTGGTACGACACCTCAGGTGTGGTGGCACACCTCCAGTGTGCTGTACACTCCTCAGGTGTGCTGTACACTCCTCAGGTGTGGCTGTACACACTTGCAGGTGTGCTGTACACTCTCAGGTGTGGCTGTACACTCCTCCAGGTGTGGCTGTGCACACCTCCAGGTGTGGCTGTCACCCTCCAGGTGTGCTGTCACACCTCAGGTGTGCGTACACTCCTCAGGTGTGGCTGTACACCCTCCAGGTGTGGCTGTACACCTCAGGTGTGGCTGTACACTCCTCCAGGTGTGGCTGTCACCCTCCAGGTGTGGCTGTACACTCCTCCAGGTGTGCTGCACTCCTCAGGTGTGGCTGTGCACTCCTCAGGTGTGCTGTACACTCCTCAGGTGTGCTGTGCACTCCTCAAGGTGTTGCTGTACACTCCTCAAGGTGTGGCTGTATACACTTGCAGGTGTGGCTGTACACTACTCCAGGTGTGGCTGTACACTTCTCCAGGTGTGGCCTGGACCCTGCAGGTGTGGCTGTACACTCCTCCAGGTGTGGCTGTACACTCCTCAGGTGTGGCCTGAACTCCTCCAGGTGCTGAGCTGTCACACCTCCAGGTGTGGCTGTCACACCTCCAGGTGTGGCTGTACACCCTGCAGGTGTGGCTGTACACCTCCAGGTGTGGTGTGACACCCGTGTGGCGTCACACCTCCAGGTGTGGCTGTACACTCCTCCAGGTGTAGCTGTACACACTTGCAGGTGTGGCTGTACACTCCTCAAGGTGTGGCTGTACACTCCTCCAGGTGTAGCTGTACACTCCTCCAGGTGTGGCTGTGCACACTTGCAGGTGTGGCTGTACACTCCTCCAGGTGTGGCTGTACACTCCTCCAGGTGTGGCTGTACACTCCTCCAGGTGTGGCTGTACACTCCTCCAGGTGTGGCTGTGCACTCCTCCAGGTGTGGCTGTACACTCCTCCAGGTGTGGCTGTACTCCTCCAGTGTGGCTGTACTCAGGTGTGGCACACCTCCAGGTGTGGCTGTGCACACCTCCAGGTGTGGCTGTACACTTCCAGTGTGTGTACCTCAGGTGTGGCTGTACACTCCTCCAGGTGTGGTATGACACCCTCCAGGTGTGCTGTGCACTCCTCCAGGTGTGGCTGTACACTCCTCCAGGTGTGCTGTGCACTCTTCCAGGGTGGCTGTGCACTCCTCCAGGTGTGGCTGTACACTCCTCCAGGTGTGGCTGTACACTCCTCCAGGTGTGGCTGTACACTCCTCCAGGTGTGGCTGTACACTCCTCCAGGTGTGGCTGTGCACTCCTCCAGGTGTGGCTGTGCACTCCTCCAGGTGTGGCTGTACACTCCTCCAGGTGTGGCTGTACACTCCTCCAGGTGTGGCTGTGCACTCCTCCAGGTGTGGCTGTACACTCCTCCAGGTGTGGCTGTACACTCCTCCAGGTGTGGCTGTGCACTCCTCCAGGTGTGGCTCTGCACTCCTCCAGGTGTGGCTGTGCACTCCTCCAGGTGTAGCTGTACACTCCTCCAGGTGTGGCTGTACACTCCTCCAGGTGTGGGTAACGTCATACACTTAAAATATTTAAGTCTTCCATATGACTCATTTGTAGCCAAGAAGAAACAATGTTATTCTGATTATTAACCTGGAGGGTTGGTAAGCCAGGATAACCAAAGCCATAACCTGGAGGGTTGGTAAGCCAGGATAACCCAAGCCATAACCTGGAGGGTTGGTAAGCCAGGATAACCCAAGCCATAACCTGGAGGGTTGGTAAGCCAGGATAACCCAAGCCATAACCTGGGGTTGTAAGCCAGGATAACCCAAGCCATAACCTGGAGGGTTGGTAAGCCAGGATAACCCAAGCCATAACCTGGAGGGTTGGTAAGCCAGGATAACCCAAGCCATAACCTGGAGGTTTGGTAAACCAGGATAACCCAAGCCATAACCTGGAGGGTTGGTAAGCCAGGATAACCCAAGCCATAACCTGGAGGTTTGGTAAGCCAGGATAACCCAAGCCATAACCTGGAGGGTTGGTAAGCCAGGATAACCCAAGCCATAACCTGGAGTTTGGTAAGCCAGGATAACCCAAGCCATAACCTGGAGGGTTGGTAAGCCAGGATAACCCAAGCTATAACCTGGATGGTTTGTAATCCAGGATAACCCAAGGCATAACCTGGAGGGTTGGTAAGCCAGGATAACTTAAGCCATAACCTGGAGGGTTGGTAAGCCAGGATAACCCAAGCCATAACCTGGAGGTTTGGTAAGCCATCATAACCCAAGCCATAACCTGGAGGGTTGGTAAGCCAGGATAACCCAAGCCATAACCTGGAGGGTTGGTAAGCCAGGATAACCCAAGATGTAACTTGGAGGGTTTGGTAAGTCAGGATAACCCAAGCCATAACCTGGAGGGTTGGTAAGCCAGGATAACCCAAGCTATAACCTGGAGGGTTGGTAAGCCAGGATAAAACAAGCCATAACCTGGATGGTTGGTAAGTCAGGATAACCCAAGCCATAACCTGGAGGGTTGGTAATCCAGGATAACACAAGCCATACCCTGGAGGGTTGGTAAGCCAGGATAACCCAAGCCATAACCTGGAGGGTTGGTAAGCCAGGATAACCCAAGCCATAACCTGGAGGGTTGGTAATCCAGGATAACACAAGTAATAACCTGGAGGGTTGGTAAGCCAGGATAACCCAAGCCATAACCTGGAGGGTTTGTAAGCCAGGATAACACAAGCCATAACCTGGAGGGTTGGTAAGCCAGGATGACCCAAGATATAACCTGGAGGGTTGGTAAGCCAGGATAACACAAGCCATAACCTGGAGGGTTGGTAAGCCAGGATAACCCAAGCCATAACCTGGAGGGTTGGTAAGCCAGGATGACCCAAGCCACTATGTCTGGCTTACATCCCCTGGGCACCAGGCTGCCTCCCACCAGTGTGCTGACACCCAGGCACCTACTTACTTCTAAGTGAACAGAGGCACCAGGTGCTAGGAAACATGACCGTCATTCCAACTCGTCCCGGAATCGATCCCGGGTCCTCCAGTTGTAAGCTGAAGCTGCTACCACTTGAGCCACTTCATCTAAATACTGTTCCAGCATTTGTCGTTGTATTGGTCCCCAGGAACCTACTGAGGAATGTGTCATTATGTGTCGCTGGTAGCACCTACCTCAGGACTCATGTTCATACTTGTCCTGACAAGGAAAACACCATCTTGCCTTATTAATGGTGATGGGGAGGCTCTAAACCCGTCGGGGACTATGCATAATTTGAGGAGTAATGAGAGTCAATCAAAGTCTAAGAGGTTATTATGTCTGATGTTAAGTTTTATGGTTTATTGACTGACGAAGTTATTATGGGAAGTGACACTCACTGGCTGCGCCCGCGGCGGCGGGGGAAGTGGCGGCGGTAGCGGCAGTAGCGGCAGTAGCGGCGGCGGTAGCGGCAGTAGCAGCGGGGGAAGTGGCGGCGGTAGCGGCGGTAGCGGCGGCGGTAGCGGCGGTAGCGGCGGCGGTGATGTGAACATTGCGTGAGTCAAAAGTATAAAAAATAAATAATTACGAAACAGGTGAACCAGCCTGTCCACTCACCTGACTCACACCACAGCCTGTCCACTCACCTTACTCACACCACAGCCTGTCCACTCACCTTACTCACACCACAGCCTGTCCACTCACCTTACACCACAGAATGTCCACTCACCTTACTCACACCACAGACTGTCCACTCACCTTACTCACACCACAGCCTGTCTACTCACCTTACTCACACCACAGCCTGTCCACTCACCTTACTCACACCACAACCTGTCCACTCACCTTACTCACACCACAGACTGTCCACTCACCTAACTCACACCACAGACTGTCCACTCACCTTACTCACACCACAGACTGTCCACTCACCTTATTCACACCACAGACTGTCCACTAACCTTGCTCACACCACAGCCTGTTCACTCACCTTACTCACACCACAAACTGTCCACTCACCTTACTCACACGACAGACTGTTCATTCACCTTGCTCACACCACAGACTGTCCACTCACCTTACTCACACCACAGACTGTCCACTCACCTTACTCACACCACAGACTGTCCACTCACCTTACTCACACCACAGACTGTCCACTCATCTTACTCACACCACAGACTGTCCACTCACCTTACTCACACCACAGACTGTCCACTCACCTTACTCACACTACAGACTGTCCACTCATCTTACTCACACCACAGACTGTCCACTCACCTAACTCACACCACAGACTGTCCATTCACCTTACACCACAGACTGTCCACTCACCTTACTCACACCACAGACTGTCCACTCACCTTACTCACACCACAGACTGTCCACTCATCTTACTCACACCACAGACTGTCCACTCACCTTACTCACACCACAGACTGTCCACTCACCTAACTCACACCACAGACTGTCCATTCACCTTACACCACAGACTGTCCACTCACCTTACTCACACCACAGACTGTCCACTCACCTAACTCACACCACAGACTGTCCACTCAACTTACTCACACCACAGACTGTCCACTCACCTAACTCACACCACAGACTGTCCACTCACCTTACTCACACCACAGACTGTCCACTCACCTAACTCACACCACAGACTGTCCACTCACCTAACTCACACCACAGACTGTCCACTCACATAACTCACACCACAGACTGTCCACTCATCTAACTCACACCACAGACTGTCCACTCACCTAACTCACACCACAGACTGTCCACTCACCTTACTCACACCACAGACTGTTCACTCACCTAACTCGCACACCAAACAGATTGTCCACTCACTTAACTCACACCACAGACTGTCCACTCACCTAACTCACACCACAGATTGTCCACTCACTTAACTCACACCACAGACTGTCCACTCACCTAACTCACACCACAGACTGTCCACTCACTTAACTCACACCACAGACTGTCCACTCACCTAACTCACACCACAGATTGTCCACTCACTTAACTCACACCACAGACTGTCCACTCACCTAACTCACACCACAGATTGTCCACTCACTTAACTCACACCACACTCTTTAATACTCCAAACACATTATTATTAATTATTATTATTATTGTTTTCATAATAATAATAATTATTATTATTATTTCTTGACCTCGTCTCAGCATCGGTAGTCATTTATGTCCCTCTGAGATGTATAATGATGTATGGTGATGTATAATGATGTATGGTGATGTATAATGATGTATGGTGATGTATAATGATGTATGGTGATGTATAATGATGTATGGTGATGTATAATGATGTATGGTGATGTATAATGATGTATGGTGATGTATAATGATGTATGGTGATGTATAATGATGTATGGTGATGTATAATGATGTATGGTGATGTATAATGATGTATAGTGATGTATAATGATGTATGGTGATGTATAATGATGTATGGTGATGTATAATGATGTATGGTGATGTATAATGATGTATGGTGATATATAATGATGTATGTGATGTATAATGATGATGGTGATGTATAATGATGTATGGTGATGTATAATGATGTATGGTGATGTATAATGATGTATGGTGATGTATAATGCTGTATGGTGATGTATATTGATGTATGGTGATGTATAATGGTGTATGGTGATGTATAATGATGTATGGTGATATATAATGATAAATGGTGATGTATAATGATGTATAATAATGAATGGTGATGTATAATGATGTATATTGATGTATAATGATGTATATTGATGTATAATGATGTATGGTGATGTATAATGATGTATGGTGATGTATAATGATGTATGGTGATGTATAATGATGTATGGTGATGTATAATGATGTATGGTGATGTATAATGATGTATGGTGATGTATAATGATGTATGGTGATGTATAATGATGTATGGTGATGTATAATGATGTATGGTGATGTATAATGATGTATGGTGATGTATAATGATGTATGGTGATGTATAATGATGTATGGTGATGTATAATGATGTATGGTGATGTATAATGATGTATGGTGATGTATAATGATGTATGGTGATGTATAATGATGTATTTGATGTATAATGATGTATGGTGATGTATAATGATGTATGGTGATGTATAATGATGTATGGTGATGTATATTGATGTATGGTGATGTATAATGGTGTATGGTGATGTATAATGATGTATGGTGATATATAATGATAAATGGTGATGTATAATGATGTATAATAATGAATGGTGATGTATAATGATGTATATTGATGTATAATGATGTATATTGATGTATAATGATGTATGGTGATGTATAATGATGTATATTGATGTTTAATGATGTATGTTGATGTATATTGATGTATGGTGTTGTATAATGATGTATATTGATGTATAATGATGTATTTTGATGTATAATGATGTATGGTGATGTATAATGATGTATATTGATGTATAATGATGTATGGTGATGTATAATGATGTATGGTGATGTATAATGATGTATTGTGATGTATAATGATGTATGGTGATGTATAATGATGTATGGTGATGTATAATGATGTATATTGATGTATAATGATGTATGGTGAGTTATAATGATGTATAGTGATGTATAATGATGTATGGTGATGTATATTGATGTATGGTAATGTATAATGATGTATGGTGATGTATAATGATGTATATTGATGTATAATGATGTATGGTGATGTATAATGATGTATGGTGATGTATAATGATGTATATTGATGTATAATGATGTATGGTGAGTTATAATGATGTATTGTGATGTATAATGATGTATGGTGATGTATATTGATGTATGGTGATGTATAATGATGTATGGTGATGTATAATGATGTATGGTGATATATAATGATAAATGGTGATGTATAATGCTGTATAATAATGAATGGTGATGTATAATGATGTATGGTGATGTATAATGATGTATGGTGATGTATAATGATGTATAGTGATGTATAATGATGTATGGTGATGTATAATGATGAATGGTGATGTATATTGTTGCATGGTGATGTATAATGATGAATGGTGATGTATAATGATGTATGGTGATGTATAATGATGTATGGTGATGTATAATGATGTATGGTGATGTATAATGATGTATAAGGATGTATTGTTATGCATAATGATGAATGGTATGTATTATGATGTATGGGGATGTATGATGATGTATGATGATGTATGGAGATGTATAATGATGTATTGTGATGTATAATGATGTATGGTGATGTATGATAATGTATGGTGATGCATGATGAAGTATGGTGATGTATGGTGATGTATAATGATGTAATGTGGTGTATAAATGAAGCAGACCTGGAAGTTATTGCGTTAAAGAACATCATATATACTTGTGATAGTTGAACTTGTTGGTACACGTAACACCACAGGTTGTGTGTACACTCACCTCCATGTTGGTACACATAACACCAGAGGTTGTGTGTACACTCACCTCCATGTTGGTACACATAACACCAGAGGTTGTGTGTACACTCACCTCCATGTTGGTACACATAACACCAGAGGTTGTGTGTACACTCACCTCCATGTTGGTACACATAACACCAGAGGTTGTGTGTACACTCACCTCCATGTTGGTACACATAACACCACAGGTTGTGTGTACACTCACCACCATGTTGGTACACGTAACACCAGAGGTTGTGTGTACACTCACCACCATGTTGGTACACATAACACCAGAGGTTGTGTGTACACTCACCTCCATGTTGGTACACATAACACCAGAGGTTGTGTGTACACTCACCACCATGTTGGTACACATAACACCAGAGGTTGTGTGTACACTCACCTCCATGTTGGTACACATAACACCAGAGGTTGTGTGTACACTCACCTCCATGTTGGTACACATAACACCAGAGGTTGTGTGTACACTCACCTCCATGTTGGTACACATAACACCAGAGGTTGTGTGTACACTCACCTCCATGTTGGTACACATAACACCAGAGGTTGTGTGTACACTCACTTCCATGTTGGTACACATAACACCAGAGGTTGTGTGTACACTCACCTCCATGTTGGTACACATAACACCAGAGGTTGTGTGTACACTCACCTCCATGTTGGTACACATAACACCAGAGGTTGTGTGTACACTCACCTCCATGTTGGTACACATAACACCAGAGGTTGTGTGTACACTCACTTCCATGTTGGTACACATAACACCAGAGGTTGTGTGCACACTCACCTCCATGTTGGTACACATAACACCAGAGGTTGTGTGTACACTCACCTCCATGTTGGTACACATAACACCAGAGGTTGTGTACACTCACCTCCATGTTGGTACACATAACACCAGAGGTTGTGTGTACACTCACCACCATGTTGGTACACATAACACCAGAGGTTGTGTGTACACTCACCTCCATGTTGGTACACATAACACCAGAGGTTGTGTGTACACTCACCTCCATGTTGGTACACATAACACCAGAGGTTGTGTGTACACTCACCTCCATGTTGGTACACATAACACCAGAGGTTGTGTGTACACTCACCACCATGTTGGTACACATAACACCAGAGGTTGTGTGTACACTCACCTCCATGTTGGTACACATAACACCAGAGGTTGTGTGTACACTCACCTCCATGTTGGTACACATAACACCAGAGGTTGTGTGTACACTCACCTCCATGTTGGTACACATAACACCAGAGGTTGTGTGTACACTCACCTCCATGTTGGTACACATAACACCAGAGGTTGTGTGTACACTCACCTCCATGTTGGTACACATAACACCAGAGGTTGTGTGTACACTCACCACCATGTTGGTACACGTAACACCACAGGTTGTGTGTACACTCACCACCATGTTGGTACACATAACACCACAGGTTGTGTGTACACTCACCACCATGTTGGTACACGTAACACCAGAGGTTGTGTGTACACTCACCTCCATGTTGGTACACATAACACCAGAGGTTGTGTGTACACTCACCACCATGTTGGTACACATAACACCAGAGGTTGTGTGTACACTCACCACCATGTTGGTACACATAACACCAGAGGTTGTGTGTACACTCACCACCATGTTGGTACACATAACACCAGAGGTTGTGTGTACACTCACCTCCATGTTGGTACACATAACACCAGAGGTTGTGTGTACACTCACCTCCATGTTGGTACACATAACACCAGAGGTTGTGTGTACACTCACCACCATGTTGGTACACATAACACCACAGGTTGTGTGTACACTCACCACCATGTTGGTACACATAACACCACAGGTTGTGTGTACACTCACCTCCATGTTGGTACACATAACACCAGAGGTTGTGTGTACACTCACCTCCATGTTGGTACACATAACACCAGAGGTTGTGTGTACACTCACCACCATGTTGGTACACGTAACACCAGAGGTTGTGTGTACACTCACCTCCATGTTGGTACACATAACACCAGAGGTTGTGTGTACACTCACCACCATGTTGGTACACATAACACCAGAGGTTGTGTGTACACTCACCTCCATGTTGGTACACATAACACCAGAGGTTGTGTACACTCACCTCCATGTTGGTACACATAACACCAGAGGTTGTGTGTACACTCACCACCATGTTGGTACACATAACACCAGAGGTTGTGTGTACACTCACCTCCATGTTGGTACACATAACACCAGAGGTTGTGTGTACACTCACCTCCATGTTGGTACACATAACACCAGAGGTTGTGTACACTCACCTCCATGTTGGTACACATAACACCAGAGGTTGTGTGTACACTCACCTCCATGTTGGTACACATAACACCAGAGGTTGTGTGTACACTCACCTCCATGTTGGTACACATAACACCAGAGGTTGTGTGTACATTTACCTTCATGTTTCTTTCATTAATTTTTGCTTTGGTATTTCCTGCTATGTTTACCACATCGTCCAATCATCAACATTTCCCTTCTTTACGTTTATCATGTGTATGTTGTGGTTAGATAAACGGTCAGTGTTGTGTCAAGGATGGTCGTATGGGCAGGGACACGCCAACACTATATATAAAAAAAAAAATGCAGCCACAACAGAAGCCACGGTCAGCCATGGTCAGGTCCGTGTGTCCGCTCCAGTTTGTTTCATGCAGAAGAAACAGGAATAAATCTGAATAAGCGGGATCATGAATATGGGAATGTGAGTACTGATGTCTCTCACCTGCCTGGCTTCACTTGATGTCTCTCACCTGCCTGGCTTCACTTGATGTCTCTCACCTGCCTGTCTTCACTTGATGTCTCTCACCTGCCTGGCTTCACTTGATGTCTCTCACCTGCCTGGCTTCACTTGATGTCTCTCACCTGCCTGGCTTCACTTGATGTCTCTCACCTGCCTGGCTTCACTTGATGTCTCTCACCTGCCTGGCTTCACTTGATGTCTCTCACCTGCCTGGCTTCACTTGATGTGTGGACCCGGCTTCTCTATGCTGCGCTTTGCTAAAGTGAATTGTAAAGTCGAGTTTCATCACATTTCATCTTCTTCTTGATTCGCCAGTACTCTCCCGGTCCGGGTCTTTTCCAGATGGTGATCCGGTCTTGGTTCTCTGTCGTGGGAGTGTCTGAGACCTATGTCTCCCATGGGAGGAGGTACAAGTACCTCCTCACTATCTGGGAACAACTGTCCCCAGGCCTAGCCACATTCCCCGCCCTCACGGGGCTCGTAGGGAGAAGCTAGGCCTCTGGTCTGCCATCTTCCCTGTCCCAGGGAGGCTCGTGGGAATGGCAGTCTTGTGAGCTGCAGGTGGTAGTAATCTCTGGCTCTGGCACCTTCCCCGCCCTATGAGGGCTCGTGGGAATGGTGTCTTTCTTACATTTCAGAAACGTTGTTGAGGGCGGTCAGTGGAGGGCTGCTGAGATGTGTGTGGGCGCTACCAGCTGTAAGGTGTGGGCGCTACCAGCTGTAAGGTGTGGGCGCTACCAGCTGTAAGGTGTGGGTGCTACCAGCTGTAAGGTGTGGGCGCTACCAGCTGTAAGGTGTGGGCGCTACCAGCTGTAAGGTGTGGGCGCTACCAGCTGTAAGGTGTGGGCGCTACCAGCTGTAAGGTGTGGGCGCTACCAGCTGTAAGGTGTGGGCGCTACCAGCTGTAAGGTGTGGGCGCTACCAGCTGTAAGGTGTGGGCGCTACCAGCTGTAAGGTGTTTCATACCGGCCTTCCTTCATCAAGAACAATATACAAGTGTATTTTAGTGACCTTCCTCACCAACAATAACACTAATGGAGCTCTAGCTCTTGTCCTTCATGGCCAATGTCAATATACTCTGAAAAAAGTCCGCAATGGGAGAATGTAACCAAATTTCTGCAACACTTGACAGGAATCTAACTTGTGGCTTCAGGTGTGCGCGCGACACAGAGCTTCAGGTTCGATTCCTGTTCTGTACATATGGCTACTGTACATATAACTACTGTACATATGGCTACTGTACATATGGCTACTGTACATATGGCTACTGTACATATGGCTACTGTACATATGGCTACTGTACATATGGCTACTGTACATATGGCTACTGTACATATGGCTACTGTACATATGGCTACAGTCGTCCATTATGACTTAAAGAAAGAATAACGACAATTAAAGCTGAATATTTTGATCAGCAACTGAGATGTTCTTCATCTAATACATGAACGACCACACGACACGACACGACACGACACGACACGACACGACTTATATAGGAAAGAGTAATGGTCATGAGAGTAAGTAGGTATAAAGTTTGTCAGGAAACAGGACAAGTGTTTCCTGAGGCGGATCTTAGTCACACGATGACCCACAGCTGGAGTTCTTGGTCATACGACCGAGGCCTTCCACTGGCTCACCCATCCACCCCTTTAAAACTTAAGGTCATGTGTATGACCAACTGAGATTACTACACTCCGCTCTGTAAGTTCTTCTTGTGTTCTACTAGAGGTCACAAGACAGTACCTAGAGTGCGAGGTCACAAGACAGTACCTAGAGTGCGAGGTCACAAGACAGTACCTAGAGTGCGAGGTCACAAGACAGTACCTAGAGTGCGAGGTCACAAGACAGGACCTAGAGTGCGAGGTCACAAGACAGTACCTAGAGTGCAGGTCACAAGACAGTACCTAGAGTGCGAGGTCACAAGACAGTACCTAGAGTGCGAGGTCACAAGACAGTACCTAGAGTGCGAGGTCACAAGACAGGACCTAGAGTGCGAGGTCACAAGACAGGACCTAGAGTGCGAGGTCACAAGACAGTACCTAGAGTGCGAGGTCACAAGACAGTACCTAGAGTGCGAGGTCACAAGACAGGACCTAGAGTGCGAGGTCACAAGACAGTACCTAGAGTGCGAGGTCACAAGACAGTACCTAGAGTGGAGGTCACAAGACAGTACCTAGAGTGGAGGTCACAAGACAGTACCTAGAGTGCGAGGTCACAAGACAGTACCTAGAGTGCGAGGTCACAAGACAGTACCTAGAGTGCGAGGTCACAAGAC